>OU015469.1:8481099-8610829 GCA_907164805.1 Brachyptera putata
ACAATGATCAAATTACATACAAAAATATACTTCTATATACAACTGAGTAATATCTCTCCTAGTAGGCTTACGATGATGAATTTTAATTATTATAACATATGAACATTTCGAATAATCATTTTCTGTGTATAATAATTCTTTTTGTGCCTCTGAGAAGATTCAATCCGTAGTTGAGCTGATCTTGGTTACACTAATCTTATCTTAACTGAATGATACGTTTAATTATTAAAATAAGTATACACTGAAAAAGAAAAAGTACCATAAAGAGAATTGTTTCTCATTCTTTCTAATGAACATCCATGCTTGCAATTCTTTTGTAAGTTTCCGTACGTAAGTACCCTAGATTCGTGAGATTCAACGAAAGAAAGAAAATGGTAATGCGTAGAGATTTACGCCTCCGAGACTCTCTTATAAAAAATAATTGCATAGCCAATTATTTTTTTGTTTAATTAATTCCAGGGTTTTAATTTCATTTGACAAATCGATGTTTTCATTTCATAGTATGAGCGTCGTGAATTTTAAGTAATATTTCTTTCTTCATCCTAATTTCAACAGTTTTTACTAAAATTGAGATAGAAAGAATAATAACAGTTTTTTCTCGGCTGAAGAGAAGATGTAAAGTCAACAATTAAGAAGAGAATTTGGAGAAAATTGTTGACTTCAAGAAGGCAATAAGAAAAGAAGAAGGGATATACACCAGTCTGACTCAGGCAGTGCCTTGCATACTGAAATCAAGTGGGCGTGAGTTCGATTCCTGAAATGAGATCAACATCATACATAATCATCCGCTCATAGGCATCCTCAGAGAACCTAGCTCTTGATGGGGTCTAGTTCAACAAATAATGATCAGCAGTCAAGAGTGAATTGTTACCTCGATTTTTTCCTGATAATTCTTTTTCACACATTTTGAAATTCTCCTAAAAACTGTCTAAGGCCCAGTTTTACGAATCTTATTTAAGTACTAATCCAGTAACTATTTGTTAAAGGTACGAAAATATCATATGTAACCAAGTGTGATAACAGGGTAATCCGCTAACTATTGCTTAATCCACTAACTATCGATTCGTAATACTGGCCCTAACAGCGAAATAAAATTAGTAAAATAGTATCCGAATGAATAGTGAATAGTTAATTTGTAGATGTTGCAGTAGAGGATGTTTGCTTGTGGCTGTCTCGAAAGCTGTCCACCCCTGAATTCGTCATCCAATACCCTGAAGAAATTGAGATCAAATTCATAATTCAGACATAATAAACTTTACAATCTGCAAAATAATCATCCGGGAAACTCATCGATAATATTGATGAATATAATTAAATGTTCCCGTAATATTGTACTATCATTTTCGAGCAATAATCTCAAACTCAAACTATATGAATGAAGGGCATAACGCAAAGCACAGAGGATATATACCTCAGCAATGAGATAAGGTTTAATACATATATATATATATATTACATTCCCAATTATTTCCAAATCGAAACATCCAAAATATTACCAGCGACGATGAACCGACTAACTCGCTCAAAACCGCCAACATTCTACAAATGAAGTATATATATGTGTACTATAAACGCCCCTATGCAACTGGAGTCAACTCGTACCAACGGCACGCTGATGTTGCGGATAACATTGCGCCCCCATGGGGTGGGAATGGGGGTGGGGGGAGGACATGTATGCATTACGCGATCGGAATCCATACGAGAATTATACGTACATTTTGTGTAACCATATCTGAGTCTCGGAGGGATGCAACGGTACTGGAGGAGGAAGTAAGATTTACTTCCGACGATATTTGAGGTGAATTGATATATGTATATACCTGATTTCTTGAGGGTATTGAGATTATCTAGTGACTGAACACGAATTTGTGTTATTATTTGAGATATTTTCTTTATGAATATGTCATTTTATGATGGATTATCGGAGACTCATTATCGGTTGTTATATAATATCACATTTTGATATATTATATTATAAATATATATTATGGGGTGGTAAGATCGCCCTCGTGGTGCCCCGTTCAAACGATCTTTCATCCAAGGCCTTAATTGGGGAACAATGATTTTGTATCAAGTTTCGATGTTATTGAGAAAAATAATATCACATAATATATTCGAACATGGTATTCGAGCTGGAGTGGTAAGATCGCCCTTGTGGTGCCCCATTTAAACGATCTAATCTTTCATCCATAGCCTTGATCGGGAACAACGATTTTGTATCAAGTTTCGATATTATTGACAAAATAATTCAACAGTTCTCATTTTGAAAATTAGGAATCAATTTGTAATGAAAGTTCGTCAATATCAATTGATATATAGAACGATGTGAATAGTTGGAATATCATATACATATTTCATTAATATTGAATGACGCTTCTCTGATCTGAACTGAGATGCTGTGACACAGGAGAAACTAAAATCAAATATTGAATGTATGTTAATTTCAATCACATATGATGGGAACCAGTGAAGTATTTCCTCAGTTTCACTCTGCATAAACTTCTCTATCCGCAATGCAGAAGTTTTTGTTTGGAAGATGAAGAAAATATCATAGTTTAATGAGTGAATTTTCTTCTTTCTCCATTACGGGATGCAGTGAAGACGAAATATCTGGGAATAAACGTCATTTGCCACCAATGCTCTGCTGGGAAAACTTAAAGACTAATTGGTATTCGAACTGGTCTATTATAAGAGTTAATTACTTTTGGTTTTCCGCCAAGGAAAATAATCATAGAGAATTTTCAAATAGAATATAATATATCGCTAAATTCCAAATATATGTCGAGAGTTTAGAAGTGTAATTAGTTCATTAATATCAATGGAGAATAATAATTTTAATTAATACCTTCGAGTTGTCATTGATGCACGAACTAAAATTACATATTCTTCATTCTTTGAAAAGGTCATTGTACTGAAGAGATCTTATTTGGAACGTCATGAACAGTTTTGTTCCATTTCGTTCGTTCAAATTCAAGTCATATCCAGAATCATTTTCAAATCATTTGCAAAGCCAACAATCATTCTCAAAAAGGCATCCATTCTACGTAAAAATCAGACAGATATTCAATTATTTGGGGAATTTTCAAATTTGAAGTTCGTGAAATTCAGATTGTAAATTTCAGGTAATTCACGATGGGGATGTATTTATGTATGTAATAAGGTACTCTGAAAAGCGGAAATGTTTTCTCTTGGGCTATGGCGTCAAGACCATTGGTTCATATCAAGGCGCTACTTCACCTCGATTACTACATCACGAGTAGTTGATATCTATGAACGTCGTAAATCTTCAATTCCATTTCATAATATTGCAGACTAATATTCAACATTTCAAGGGATCGGTGATATCTTGGATAATAGTTACGGTACCGACTATAGCTAGATCATAGCTAGATATCCAACTGATTATTTCATATAAATATATAGCTATCGTTACAATAGCTATTATTCAAGGTATCATGAAGACCGAATGAATATTTATCCGCCGATTAACTCATTTTAACAATATCAATTTGGCATTTGCTGTTGATTTTTCTGACTTCAAAGTCACACTAGTCAACCATTCCATCATCTTACATGTATTATCTATCTTTTTCAATTATCTCTTTCTGTTCACTTATCTCTTTCTATTCAATCATTTTCATTTCTAGTTGTAAGTATTTTCTATATTTGTATCATGTACAAATCTTTGAGAAAAAATAAACATGAACATAAACATAAACATTATCTTCATTCAACTATCACGTGTACTTTTCTTATTCTGACTGCATAATAACGGCTCTGACAAGTTCATAACACAATCGCTTTTCTCCAATAAGATGTGTATCCGTTTGGACGAGGTATTCCCTCACACTATTGGGCGGTATAAATCTTTGAAGTTACATATTACGCTTTATTGAACACTACGATTGTCGATAAAATGTTCAATTATAAGAACTCTTTCACAACGAAGCATTTTCCAACAGACGAAAGACTGATTTAATTTCTCACTTGGAAAATGTGACTCGTTGCAGGATTGGAGAATGGTAGTTGTGGTAAGTGTGGGAAGTGTGGGGTTTGATAGTTCTAGACAAGGTTGACAAGAAGCTTTCACAGTCTGTTGCATGGGTCTGGAACAAAATTCCCGATGAGATGTCGAATAGATTATTTGAAATATTTTTAATTTTGATTCGAACATGCTTTATATAATATTTTAGTTGATGGATGAATGTTTCAATTATCATCGACATTCCCATATTTCATATCTCGAGGGAGTTATTTCTTAAATATATATTTTTTTTCATTGTCACATGAAAAATATAATAACAATCACATAAACATTTACAAAGATCTACAAAGCCTATGAAAGGATTGTCTGTGGGATACAAAAAATAAATGAACTGGATTGAACAACACAAACGACTAGTGGTGAACAATAAAAAAAAATTACGATATATTCTATATTTTGTCAACTGACAATTATTAAGAAGAAAACAATTGAGAATTGAGAAAGTGAATTACATTAATTTTCTTAACTGATTGTTTATGAAAAACAAACATATGAAAAACATTAACAATAATAGACATTACCTTGAAGGGGAGACAGATTTAGTACTTATAAGGGGAGCAAATTCGAGAAGGTGTTATAGGATGAGGAATTGGGATGAGAATGAGGATGAGAATAAGGATGAGAAAAAAATGAGAATTGAAATTTTTTTACGTCATATTGAGTTGGTGTGATAACATCAGTTTTGTTTTGTATTTTGTCTTGTTCCATTCTATATAAAAATGTGTAGGACTTGGTGATTTAATATATGTAATTTTTCAAAATTGAACAAACAAAAGATGAGAATATGACCCACTCGGATGCTGTCATGAAATATACATATATGCCTACGTTAATTTTTTTAGAAAAATTGAGCAAATGCCTTTACATAATTGTTGTTATTCTATAATACATTAATGTCCCATGTCTCATGCCCCATGTCGTGAAACATGCATTGAAGAATTTATATTGATTAATCGCAACCCATCATATAAATGATTGAATGTCATATGATGTAATTTCTATCATCAAATCATTACAAAAATCAGCATTGTCAAGTTGAAATGGTGAAATATTAGGTAGGTATGATTCAACGAATCAGAACTTTTTTTTAAAATGAATCAAATCACCAAGAGAAAATAATATATTTCCAGAATGTGTTTTTGTGAATCTTGTCTTTTCTGCTCAAATGCTGTGTTTTATTCCACACAGAGTAGATGATATAATATATTATGTATCAGTTATTCCTACAAAGTTGAACCATGACAGAAAATATATTCGTATATTCTCTGTCTGAGCTCTAATAATATAATAATTGGCAGATAAAAAATAGGAAGACGAACATTATTTCAGTGATACTTTCAAGATCATATCCACTGAGGAGTTTCTGTACATCTTTGATCTGTATAATAGAGATAACGATGTTACAATCCAATAAATTATTATAGAATTCTCCTCTCTTTTTCTTTCATCTCCAGGATTATTATAATTTCCATCATTATTATTTCTCCTCTGTTCGCAATTTAATCCTTTTTCTAAAATATTATTCATAAAAACATTGCTCTATATACAGAAACAGACAACGCACACCAAGTAGCAATATCAAAAAGTGAATTTCAAACACAGAAAAAAAAGTAAATCAGATTTCGTCAGAAGGAGATTGCTTTTTAAATTTCTTATGAAAGAAAACTGGGATATTCTAACAAGATGGTCGGGAATGACACAGTGGCGTTGTTTCGGCGATATCTATACCAGTGGTTTGTTCGTGTACTTTGGTGACTGCCCTAATGTGATCCCTTGATGTCTAATCTTGAATTTCTTATTTTTCGAGAAAAACATACCAACCTACAAAAATACGTGATTCCACGTCATATTAGATAGAATGTTAGTAATTGAATTCTAAATTGAGTGTTCACCCGAATTACCTTCAACTTCTTCATTCAACCGAATACGTGAAATGTTCTTATGTACACTCACGGTCACACAAAAATGATAATATCCGGAATTAAAACATAAATTAGTCTAGTCACACTAGTCAACCATCCCATCATCTCACATGTATTATCTATCTTTTTCAATTATCTCTCTCTGTTCACTCATTTTCATTTCTAGTTTTGAGTTTTGATATTTTCTATATTTGTATCGTGTACAAATCTTTTAAAAAAAATGAACAAACATGAACATAAACATAGTTCAGCATGAAAGAACTGACGATAGTAATATATCTTATAAATACAGCTAGATCTTGACATCAAATGAAAGTGATAATAAATAATTTTAGGAATGAATTAAAGTCTGTACTATACACATTAGATTGCTTGAAAAACACAGAATAAAAATCAATCAATTCAAATATAAAAATAACCATAATGAAAAATTTGAAACAGTAATGCAGTGCAGTGGTTAACGCGATCGCTTCATGTGATCCGTGAGGCGAAGGGAATTCCGAACCCAGTTCGATCCCCGCCGCCGACCATCTTTACAGAGGTTTTTCATGGTTTCCCTCTGTAGTCTTGGCTAATTCCATGATGGTTCCTACAATAAGTCGGCCATGACCGCTTTCTCCCCCATATCCTTCTCATCACCCAAGAACCTTCATCTCATCATCCCATCATCTCATTCATCATCCATCCGACGCCATTAGATCTCAGTTATCATAACAGTGCATCGTTAAACCTAATATTAAAAATAGAACAGTAATGAAGTAACAATAGAATGAACAATAAACAAAACATAAGTTGATTAAATCTAGGCACTGAAACTACTGACAAACTAACCTACTGACAGATTATACAATACAAATTAACAATTACTTTCATGTTCACCCATCTCATTTTATCCATGTCTGCGCCACTGGATCAACATGAAGCATATAGTAGATGGAACATGTTTCGTGTTTATATGTTTTGCAGCTATATGAATGTAAGACGTCACATACCCACTGGATTATTTAAACATATTCATGTGTTTGCATTTGTACGCGAGTGTAATTCAATATAACTTCAAGCAAGTCACAATAAAAAGAGCAAGTCGATACTGAGACATTGTATTCGGAGAGTTTGTCAATTGTAGTTTTGAAACAGTCTGTCGTGAGAAGGTTTTATTCCTGGAGAAATGTTTTATAAATTATATAAATAGTAGCAAGTGGTTGAACTGAGAAAATTCCAAATGTTTATGTGCTGATAGCATCGGCATAAAACACATGGATTGTATATTTATATCCGATATAAAATATCAATGTTATTTATATGTATATGTTACATTTATCTCAGTTTGAAAACCTGAACCATCTGACAGAATTTATTATCAATAGTTGAACCACTTGTAGGAAGATTTTGAGTTTTGAATCTGTATGAATATCATTAGCTCTGTTTTGAATGTTTATGCCAACCAAGTATTATATAATGAAATTGAAAAACATGTCAATTGGAGATATGCATCATATATCATAATATAGGCCTACCCATTCATAGTAACTAGGAAAACGCCATATAAGCGTTGTTAGACGAGCGGATAGTAATAGTATGGGTAAAAACTGCTTTGAGTGGTACCAATTCAGCACATTTTTTGTTTTTTGTGCAAAATGGCTGACCCGATCAAGATGAAATTTTTTAGAAATGTGAATCAGAATGTGATTCAACTTCACGCGAAATTTCATTTCTTTGGAAATAGAAAATATATTTTTTTCCGCTGTGTTATTCTAATGTTTTTTCTTTGAAATTTCTAAAATTCATAAAAAAAAGTTACGACCCGATAATGCCACGAAACTATACAGATCTGAGTTAGATGAGGAAACATATTGAAAAAAAGTTTGAAGTTGATAGCTGTGGCCGTTTGACCTGTGGAGAACCGACAAAAAAAATATATATATAAAAAACACATAAAAACGAACATCAATTTTTTTCAGTGCGTCAAATTGAATCCTCGCTAAAGCTCGTCTGATCAGTTCTAAGATTCATTTCGTTTGTCAATTTGGATTCATAATTCATCATGAATATTGGGTAACGATATTCCAGAATGACGTCAATATTATTTATCCAATAATATTTGAAACACGTTTTAATCTCATCATAAAAAATATCGATTTCTCGAAACGTTTCCGCCTCTTCGATTCTCCTGCCGAATCAAGCCGAGCTCGTTCATACACTTGCTTTACCAAATATTGACTGTCCCGATCGACCGTCTCCCAACCTATCAGTTATGTACGTCGGGTGTGTCGATCCACCCATAACACAAGAGAGAAAAAACCTATATATACTGTTCTTTGATGAATCAAGAAGGTATTTCTTCTTTATATATATATCTGAGAAAAAAGAAAAAGCATCCCCTCCTTTCTTCACCACCCCACCCCTACCCCACGAACTATTCGATCTCGTGATTTTAACCACGACAAGAAAGAGCTTTTGTTCCACGCAATTAAACATCTTTCTACAGCTTATCCCCTTAAACCCCACCCCCCTCCCCCCTCCCTTCTCTCGAACCCTTGCCCTATCACAGCACGGGAAGCGAAGATTTCACATCACTTTTACAACCGAAGATTTGTAGAAGTTGTTTAGTAAAGACTAACCAAACTAATTATCACAAAATATATATACTAAGAACGTTCCTGGATGGAATACAGATTTGATATGAGAGAGAACTTTCTCATTCCTAAGTACAGCATTATCGAATTATTCGGCCGGAAGTTGATTGTTGCATGTTCCTGGAATAGTACAAATTAGCTTCTATATCACTGAAACATCTAAGTATAAACTCGCCTAACAACGCATATATGGCGTTTTCCTAATTGATAATAATTCAGGCACTGCTTTGTCACGTGCGTGCATGCTATTAAAAAACCTGTGATCATACATATAACATTTAGGAAGTATCCGGAGCAATTACAATGACAGTTATTACCATCATGCGTACACGCAATACAAATCAAATAATCACTTTCCATAAAATACTCCCCCATGTTTGAGGAAGTGACGTCAGATCTTTGCTTCGCTTATTTCTCCGAATCACAGCTCTGTGAAAAACATGATAGACGAAAATCACGGTACATCAATTCCAAACGAACTTGTTCTTTTTTTATATATTTGATAAGGATTTTTTGATTCTCACATATAGCTATACATAAAAGCAAAAGGTCACATTTCTCTGTATTTGCAGATATGGGTAAAGGTCTGGACACGAACACTGTAAAGTCATAAGATCATAGGATTATGACGTCATAAATCTTATGACTTGATCGAATCCACGTCGAGAAAATGTCGGCAAGAACCAGTACATCTCAATCCGAACATTTTTATTCGATTCTTGCGATGAGATTGTTGAAATTGCTTTTTCCAATCGGAATGGACGAAAAGGAATATTATTGTATTATAAGAGATAAATCATGATATTACTCTCGAGTACAAAGAAATAGAGGAAATACTAGTTATACATTTAATTTTGTAAGATTATATTCTCGTAAGTCATTGTCAGGACGATGATTTATTGCAATACGGATTGATTTTCTGTCTGTCAATCAAGTAGAGTATCGAGTATAAAGTGGACATCTATGAAAATAAAAGAAATAATGGAAACCTCAAAAACTCATGAAAATATCCATCCACCGAATAAATGGAACAGACATTAGGAAAATCACTTTCAAAAATGTGAAAATGTATTCGTGTATTCATACAGTGTAATTTTTATCATTGTGAGATTTAATAGTAATCGGCTATGTGTGGAATAGTTTTGTTCGTGGTTCAAATATTATATATATATACATATATATATATATATATATATATATATATATATATATATATATATATATATATATATATATATATATATACATATATATATATATATATATATATATATATATATATATATATATATATATATATATATATATATATATCAGATAAGTTATCAATAATAAATATCATACTCCCTCTCTTTCCCATTTTTATCACCGATGCAATTCTCCATACAAGATGAAATCTAATGGATATATGCACAAATATCCAACTCCATACATTACCAATATGAATGAATTGGGAAGTCATATTATTGAACTTGTTTTCCCATTCACCATGTAATCTCACGTTCACAGAAAACGTTATTTCTCCATATATCATTTCAATTATATGTGTAACGTTCACACTGGTCGTTCTCATCCAATAAAAATGTTAAGTATACAAAATATCCAGACATGTGTGAATATTGAATCAATAATATATATATATATACACACAAACATATATATATATATATATATATATATATATATATATATATATATATACACACACACATATATATATATATATATATATATATATATATATATATATATATATATATATATATATATATATATATATATATATCACAAATTGTGAAAAAAATTCATAGAACGGTAATATAAAAATACCATTCTCACGATATAGAAACAGCATGACAAAAGACGTGACTATTCCGTGATTTATTCAAGTTGATATTATGAAATTGCTTAATTTAATTCTATTTAATTTCATTCGTAATACCATTCCAAGTTGGAGTGTATCGCATTTGGATTTTGTTTACAGGATATGAGAATATCTTCCATTCAATTCATACTAACTGCTTGTTATTATCCGAAGTGTTCTCAATGAAAAGTAGCTAGACCTGATACAAATATAATAACTTGTTAAAGAGTTAATGATGTTGTTTTTCTATGCATTACAATATAGTGCATAGAATTATAGTTCCATAATTCCCTATGTTTTCAAACTCTTTTGATATCTTCTCATTCTTATATTACTTCTAACTTGTTATCATATTACTTTATATTAATTTTAATTAATTGCATATTATATGTTTCCTTCTTTCAACTTCAATTGACTGAAACAAATCCATTCATTTCCAAATGATCAGTATATTCTTTCTGTAACTATTGTATTTATACTCATTGAATTATTCCATTAGTTTATTACAGGTACTTTATGAGGCTATCATCCAACCATTTCGAGTTGGTTGATATTCAAAACAAGGTGAGACGATTCAACATATCAATAAAATAAATTCCATGCATGTATTTATATATTTAGGAATTGCATTGATGTAGACGCCATTATGTTGATGGTCATTGGGATCCACATGAATTATCAATTTGATGAAATAATGATCGAAATAAAGTTTTAATATGAATGAAAAATGGCACACTCATGACAGAAGGCTCATGAAATAACGAAATACAGTGGAGAAAATTAATGAAAAAATATATTAACACTTCAATATATTAATCTGTGAAACGTTAAAATATTGTTCCACGGAGATGGCAATAATGCTTTTATCCATCCATAAGTAATTGTGGAGTGAAATCATGTGATTTTTCAATAATAAACATTCTTAAATGTGTCTGTAGAAAACATGTGAAATACAAACTTATTATTACATTTCACCATACCATGTGCCGACTGTTGATAGAATCCATGTCAATATTCAAAATATTCACCAATAAAGTCATCTCCGGACACTAAT
Source organism: Brachyptera putata (assembly GCA_907164805.1). Classification (NCBI taxonomy): domain Eukaryota; kingdom Metazoa; phylum Arthropoda; class Insecta; order Plecoptera; family Taeniopterygidae; genus Brachyptera; species Brachyptera putata. Next base: position 8,492,621 of record OU015469.1, read on the forward strand.
ATTGTTTTCATTGTATTTTCATCACTCTATTCACATTTTTACGGTTGATACACAAAATCCCTCGAGGATTTAACTCCAGTCGCTACAAACTTTGTACAGTCGTGGGCGAAATCAGATGATAGAATATTTCAATGAAGATTCAATTATTTTCGAAATAGCTGATTTTCATATTTTTCTCATCTTTCATCGAAAACACTGATATTAGTGCCGATATTGGGTTTTTCCGTCGCGTGGCGAGGCTCTCATTGGCCCGGCCGAATGCCGAGTCACTAGTATATATACCACATCTTTCTCATCCTCACATCACTTGGTCAGTCTCTTTCTTCTGAGACGGTTCTATTCTTCTGAACCAGACTAACTCTTGAGCAAGGTCTCAACATGGAGACCGGAACGTCGAGTAACAATTTAACTCAAACGACGCGACGGAACAACCCAATATATAATTAGACGAGCTTTAGCAAGGATTCAATTTGACATACTGGAAAAAATTGGTGTTCGTTTTTATTTTTTTATTTTTCTTCAGTTTGTTTGTTTGTTTTTATGTTTTTTTTGTCGGTTCTCCACAGGTCAAACGGTTATAGCTATCAACTTCAAACTTCTTTTCAATATGGTTCCTCATCTAACTTAGATCTGTATAGTTTTGTGGCATTATCGGAGGGTAACTTTTTTTTTATGAATTTTAGAAATTTCAAAAATACCCATTAGAATAACCTGACGGAAACAAAAAGAAAATATTTTTATTCTCAAAAAAAAATGAAATTTTGCGTCAAGTTGAATTACATTTTGATACACATTTCTAAAAATCTTCAGCTTGATCGGGTCAGCCATTTTGAAGAAAAAAACATAAAATGTGCTAAATTGGTACCACTCGGAGCAGTTTTTACCCATTTTTATCCATACTATTCGCTCGTCTTACAACGCATATATGGCGTTTTCCTAGTAATTATCCAATTGTTCTGTTGGAGAATGTGTTTTCTTGACAGCTTCTCACATACATAGTCATTGACATTGACAGTCATACATTGACAGACATTGATAGTCATTGACATGACTAAATGTCGGTTTTTGAATACTTTTTCGAATTTCTGTGTCTTCGTTTAAAATGAGTGCACTCCTGTACATATAGTATTCTTGTCAATATCGTCTACCACGTTATAGTAGGTCACAGAAAATCGCGTCTCAAACCGCGTTATTGGTTGAGATGACAGGAAAAAGAAGCAATAGCTTTAACAAAAAAGTAGTACATTTTTCTAGCATCCGTATGCAATAATGGAAATACGTACTGGTATTCCTCAAGGATTTAGATTTGATGGATAGTAATTGGTATTGAAATAATTATATCCGAATTCAGGCTTGGTTGTACGAAGTTCAAGTAGATTGAGTGATGATCGAATTACAAGGTAATTCGAATTACCCTCGGTTACGTACTTCATTTTCGTAGCTCGACTAATATGTAAGCTAATTAATACTTGACTGAGTACTCGAATAACCAATGTGGGAGGAACAAAGTGAGACAAAATGTGTTTCAGTTCATTCGAATTCAATACTACATATACAAGCATTAGGAAAACATATTTAATTTTCTGGACAATATCAGTGGAGGTGCCGGGTTGTCTCTAATGTTCATTGAATTACTAGATATTTTACGCTATTTATTTTCCCTAGCGTTTTCATTACAATGTTTCATACTGGTATTATTTAACATTTTCATTTTTCTGAACAATGTCAGTAGAGGTGCCGGGTTGTTTCTGATGTTCATTGAATTTCTCGATATATTACGCTTTTTATTTCCCCTAGCATTTTCATTACATTGTTACATACTGGTATTATTGAACACTTCCATTTTTATGAACAATGTCAGTGGAGGTGCCGGCTTTCAGATATTTAACGCTTTTAATTAGCGCCTAGTATTTTCATAACTGAACATTGAATAAATGAATAGGAAAATACTTCACCTAGATCACACGGAATATGTATGTGGTATTATTTTACACTCAAAACACAGGCCAGACGAAATGCTCAGTTTTCGTGGTTATTCATTCTATCCACTTGATTAGTTATGTACATTTTGTTTCCCAAAAATGGTTCTAATGATTGATTTTGTGGTGGTTCAGTCAGCTACGTTGGGATGGTTAGGTTTCTTATATTTGTTGATTTTTTTTTTTTTTTTTAAGATAGAGAGAGAGAGAGAGAGAATTGGTCAAAATAATTAGGTCAGTTACGTCAATTGGGTATTTTAAAATTACATGCAAATTGATTCGGTCAGTTAGTTTGATATGCTCTTAATCATACCGCACATATCATACAAATCGTTCGATATCAATACAGAAAAAATACCAACTATTTTGTTGAAGATACATCAACCTAATAAAATGTACTCGTCCATCATCCAATTACTCTTGCATCACCCATTCTACATTCACTTTCATCACGCAATTCCTCATTACTTCATAATCAACATCACCTATCTTATTAATCTATTACAATCTCCAGACGAAATAGACTTCACACTCTAATGCGGTATCTATCATAAGCTCTATGAGCACAGCACTCTGTCCCATCTATCATCAACTGCATGAGTATGGCACTCAACGAGTGTCTGTCTCATCATCTTCGCTTGCAGCTTCGCTCAAGCGCAGGGGGGCGTGATGGTGGGTGTTCGGGGGGGGGGGGGGGAGGGGGGAGGAGGGGTGTTCTCTTACGGCATATTTCCCTCGAGAGTTCGTTAGAAACGTATCAGTATTCCCCGTACTTATAATACTTGACATGTCAACACGAAAAATGACGTTGTCTTAACTTGGAAAAAAGTATTGAAAAAGTGTACTGGTATAATAAAATATCGATGTATTGTTTTTAGTAATAAAAATGGAGATAAGAAGTGTAGAGACATTATTGTAGGGAAGGGTGTTTGTTTATTATCTGGATGGAAATTGAGATATTAAATTTTTGGTGGAAAAAAGTATTGGAAAATTGGTATATATATTTTATCTGTACTATCTAAAATTGGTTATAAATTACGTGTGCAGCCATTAAATTCATCAGATGAATATTTGTGTTAAATGTAAAAAAAGGCAGGTAAGATACAGCGAGGTTATATTGGAAAAAGACAGTTTACATATCTTGGATGCTCTCCGATGATTAATATAATTTCTCCATCAAATGAGCGTAGCGAAGATATTCATTCCATATACCGCAAAAAAATTGTCTTTTTTTTTTGTAATTTTGTACGCGGTATACATACAGGTCAGGAAAAAATATCAATCAACTCGAAACTTTTTCTACATATTGGTGTTACACCAGAATAGGTTGGAATTGTTTTTAATAAAAATCGGTTGAACGGTTTTCACGGAAAAAATTTGAAAAGTTCGGAAAATCCCCATGAGAATAATCCAGGGGGAAAATACTTCAAAACGAAAATGTTTCAATCCTTTCAAATTCATACAAAATATGAAAACAACCATCATACACATTTTCAATAATTTGTGCAACAATCATATGAGACAGATCGAAGAAAACGCAATAAAAGTATACATTTCATCAAATATCAGGATCAAAACGTGTAATGCGAAGTGTATATATGCGACAGGTTGCTCTATAAATAGCAACAAGTTGCAGGTAAGGTTTTTCAGCGTTTGAAGTAGTCCAAGGCTTTTAGATTTAGATTGAGCTGACAGAGTATTTTTCAATCCCAGATTTCCATACTTCTACGCTCATCTCACAACGCACATTCCACGTTCTCCTAGTATATGAAGAATAGCATTCACAATATATCTATACATTCTAATTTGAATTTTATAATGATTATCTATTCAAAGCTGGCTGTACAGATGATTGACATTCTAATTTTTATTATTATTATGATGATCTTGTAAATCCTCCATCGGACTAAAATAAAAAATGTATCCGCGAAAATGGTGTCACATCTTGTTCATCATCTTCAGACCAGTAACAACGTCACAGTATTCTCAATATCAGAGCAGTTATGTTTCGGTTATCTGACAGCCAATTAAAAACCCTCCTCCACGAAAGAGAATATAGCCTGGAAATTTGAAACCTACCATCTCGACTTACAGAGAGAAAACAGGAAATTTAATATTGGAAAAAAAATGGAATGCACTATATTATATATTTTATTTTATGCTGCCTAACGACCCCAATAACAGCTGGATTATACGGAGGTACGAATGAGCGGATGATAATTAACTGATGAAGTGATGATAGCTGAAATGATGCTTACAAAAATTCATGCCTTATGCGGGACTCGAAATTATCATTCATAAATATTGAAAGTTTATTCAATTATTTCACTCCTGAGGTTAATTTTTCACATACGATACTCATTTTCCATGATGTATGATTATTCTCATTTCAGTTCTATTTTCGAATTTGACGGAATTATTTGAACTTTTCTCAAGATTGAAAAAAGTCACGTATACGAACCTTTCTTGTTCTCTTTCTTCAATACAACGCATAAGCTCACATGCAGTCATTGCTCTCCAATAATTATTCAGAAGATTATTGCCACTTATGAGTTTCTACACAATTATATTTCGAATAGGATTACATATAACTTCACCAACATCTTTCCTAAAACTTCCTCTATACATAACTACCCTACAAGTCACAGTAGCTCAATCCGTTCTCTCACACACTCTCACGCTTTTTTCACTCACAGCCCTCTCCATCTTTGCACAACTATTTATAATAAACTACCCACACATATAACCAGCCTTACCAAACTTTCATCTTTCAAATACAACCTGAAATCTTTTCCACTTCAGAACCCATTCTATGACCTCAATGAATTTCTCACTCCAAAGTCACACTAGTCAACCATCCCATCATCTTACATGTATCATCTATCTATTCCAATTATCTCTTTCTGTTTACTTATTTTCATTTCTTGTTTCAAGTTTTGATATTTTCTATATTTGTATCATGTACAAATATTTGAAAGAATAAACACAAACGTTTCTGGGAAGGGCTAACTTGTCTTCACTCAATTTCCTGTAATATTCATTGTGTCATTCAATAATTATGATACCTTTTCGATTTTGAACAATGGTCAGGTCAGGGGGGTTCAAACATATGAACAAAAATCCTAAGTTAAATCACACGTGGTATGTTGTGCTCACAACACCCCCCTCGCCATTTGAAACTCAATACAGTTACACTTCATCAATTATATATTCAATGAAACATCTGAAGATCCAGAGTTACACATTTGCTTACGATCGAGCACTTGAATTGTGAAGTACCTGATCTATTAATATGTTACATTGTTGAATTTCTTCAATATTTGCTGATAGAACGTTTCTGGAGAGATGCACATTGCAATGCAAGCTTGGTAAAGGAAAATCAGAAAATACATATTGAAGTAACTATTGAGAATTTATGATATTATTATAAAGTTCATCCAGGTATCTCAGCTATGTGTGAAGCTAGAAGAGATTACTGGATCTATACTAAAATGTACGATATACATTTTCATACGATTCCTTATTGATATATTGAATATATAAACATTATTCGATAACAATTTCTGAAAGTGTCTCTACGATGCAAAATAAGTACATGGCATTCACACAATAATTTGAGAATACCATATTTTGTTCGTCTTAGGAAATGAAGAATTAGTTGAACCCCTACAAGAGAGATTTGATTCCATATTCCAGAAACATTTGAACCATGGTGACTGATTTGCCATCATTCACAAAGCGTTAATTAAACAATTATATTTTTGAACAATTTGATGCATGTCTAGAAAAATTGAGAAGGATGTCTAATAATTCACGTTAATAGAGTATCAAGAACGCACTTGCCCGGTTCCTTGTACATATATAATGGATGCTTTATCAAAATTGTTTCATATTTCATAATATAATGGATGAATTGAAATCAATAGAAGCAGCATCCCTTAACACAAAACATATTACACTTTCTTTATTCTATTTGAAAGCAAACTGTGAATGGTTCCAAAATACTGCGATACCCTTCAGATATTGTGATATTGTTGAGATATCGATAGTGTTGTTATATTGATATTCTTTCGTATTGTAACAAAACGATAATGTGTCAAAAGTTTCAGTACCCATTGATGAATGTATTTGTGTATGTTTCTGTCTCAAATAGAATGTATACTGTAGGTGTAATAAATATTCATCGAGTTAAAGTGAAGAAAGTACGCTGACTTTCCGGTCATATTCTGGAAAAATGGATATTCCATTCATCGAAAATGTTTGGAAAATGTGTGTGTCTACCTCAAAACAGCTTTTGGAATAATTACTTCAGAACTTATCATACGAGCCTTAGCGAGGATTCAATTTGACATACTGAAAAAAATTAATTTTCGTTTTTATGTTGTTTTTTTTATGTTTTTTTTGTCGGTTCTCCACAGGTCAAACGGCTACATCTATCGATCTCAAACTTTTTTGCAATATGGTTCCTCTTCTAACTTAGATCTACATAATTTTGGAGCATCATCGGGTAGTAACTTTTTTTTTATGAAATCAAGAAATTTCAAAAATACCCATTAGAATATCACGGTGGAAAAAAAAGAAAATATTTTCATTCTCCCAAGAAGTGAAATTTTGCGTGAAGTTGAATTACGTTTTTATACACATTTCTGGAAATTTTCAGCTTGATCAGGTCAGCCATTTTGAAGAAAAAACATAAAATGTACCAAATTGGTACCACTCGAAGCAGTTTTTACCCATTTTTACCCATACTATTACTATCCGCTCGTCTAACAACGCATATGGCGTTTTCCTAGTCATAAAGTAATCTAACCACACCCTAAACTGTTTTGTTGAATAAACAATACAATGGGGTTGAGAAATCATCAATACTGGTCCATGCTGTAGTGTGAGCCTATTTATACAGAAACAAATCCCATTAAATCCACCCTAATCTGTATAAATATACATCATTCTTACTCTTAATTTCCTCCACTGACTCCCACAGATTTGTACAGAGAATCTCCCTTTTCTTCCCAGTAGACAGCCCTACAAGTTGTAAATCTCCAAGGGCTAGGGTTCGAGATACGATAGTCTGTTTTAGTTTTAGTTGTTTTCAGTCATAAATCTAAACGAAGTGAGGAGGTGGAGAGGGGATTGAGAACGAGGGTATTTTAAGGCATGGCTTTGCGTTTATAAAGAGTTAGTAAATTAAATAAATCGTTTCAAATGTAGATTATAAGCTGTGTGCGCATGACTGCATTTGTAAATTCGTACGTGCGGGTAGGCTATATGTAAGGGGAGGGGAAAAGAACTAAAGACAAGAAAATGAAATGTGCTGTTCGTTTGATGTAGTATATTTACAGATTTTAATATGTATTTCATAAATATTAATCGGCATGAACTTTTGGAATAATGGAAAAGTTAATATAGAAGGAAGAGTTTCTGGGGAAGAAATAAGGTTACTCATTAAGTATCTACTAGGAAAACGCCATACATGCGTTGTTAGACGGGTGGATAGTAATGGTATGGGTGAAAATGATAAAAACTTCTTCGAGTGGAACCAATTCAGCACATTTCAGGTTTTTTCTTCGAAATGGCTGACTTGATCAAGCTGAAAATTTCCAAAAATGTGTATCAAAATGAAATTGTCCTTCATGCAAAATTTCATCTGTCTGGAGAATAAAAACATCTTTTTTTTTCCGCCGTGTTATTCTAATGGGTATTTTTGAAATTTCTAAAATTCATAAAAATAGAAGTTACCACCCGATAATGCCAAAAAACTATACAGAACTACGTTAGATGATGAACCATATTGAAAAAAAGTTTGAAATTGATAGCTTCAGTCGTTTGACCTGTGGAGAACCAAAAAAAAATAGGAACATTAATTTTTTTCAGTATGTCGAATTGAATCCACGCTAAAGCTCTTCTAACTATTATCAACATCAACTTCGGACAATGATTCGCGGAAAATAATATGGAGTAACCAGACATTTTTGAAAAAATTTAGCGGAAATAAAATATGTTAGCAGTGTAGCGGTGACATGAAAACTTGAGAGGAAAACTAGTATTATAAACTCCCGGAAACAAGTTAACGTCGGAAAACTGTTAGTTGAGATGGGACGAGAACATGCAAGGTGGAATGAGACGTATTGGGATAAAGGACGAAAAATGTCGAATATATTTTCTGACAAAGAGAGAATGAGAATGAATAGAAGAGTTGAACGTCCAAATGGATATCAATGAATTGTAGCTTGAGCCATACTTGAGGATCTTGAGCAATTCTCTAATACTAGACAAACGCCATATATGCGTTGTCAGACGAGCGGATAGTAATAGTATGGGTAAAATTGGTAAAAAACTGCTTCGAGTGGTACCAATTCAGCACATTTTATGTTTTTTCTTCAAAATGGCTGACCCGATCGAGCTGAAAATAGCCAGAAATGTGTATCAAAATGTAATTCAACTTCACGCAAAATTTCATTTTTTTTTAAATTACCACCCGATAATGCCACAAAACTATACAGATCTAAGTCGGATGAGAAACCATATTGGAAGAAAGTTTGAAGATGATAGCTGTAGCCATTCGACCTGTGAAGAACCGAAAAAAAACGAAAGAACAAAACGAACACCAATTTTTTTCAGTATGTCAAATTGAATCCTCGCTTAAGCTCGTCTGATGAGAGAGACTTGAAAAAATTTAATTTTCTGAGTTTCCATTACCTAATACCTCACGATATTAACTATCAAATTTGTTTGATGTATAAATGTAGCAAGTGCAGTTCCATTTTTATTCCAAAATTCCAAAAATGCAAATTTTAAAATCTTCCATACCTTACATAATCGTTTGAATGAATTATTTCTCGCTTGAAACTTGAAACCAGAATATTTCTCTCAAAATGTATCAGACTTCTTGCAAACAAAGTAGCACGCATGGAATTGCAGTTGAGGGCTAAGTGCATTATAATTGTGCACATCAATGCAGGCGACAACGTTGATTATATATTTAATAGATTCTCATTAAAAGTTCAGTAATTAGTCAAAACTTAACTTGTATGAATTTAGGTCAAGAGCTTAAAAGAGAAATACAAAGACCTAATAAATGCGAGCGTGTGATTATTTTACACGATCGTCTGGTGTATATTGTATGTGCACGTTGAAATATATTTCAACGTGATGAAATGCTTACAACAATTTCTGTATTCAATTACAAACTTGGGCAGGGTTTCCAGTTTTGATTTTTCCTTGTCGTCCGAAACGATTTTCCCCACTGACCAATCACAAGCCAGTATTCACCCAAACAATATGTCGGTTCATTACATTGTTTTGGTGTCGTGATTTTTGCCTCTACACAATGATAATATTAATAATAATAAGAAAAGCGATGTAGCCGCCCCGGTGGCTGAGTCAATTATCGCTAGCGGTAGTAACTGAAGTCACCGTTGGGCGTGGGTTCGAGTCCCGTATAAGGCATGGGATTTTGAGAATGTTTTTTCACCTATCATCACTTTATCGTTTCATTATCACCCGCTCATTCGTACCCCCGTATAACCTAGCTGTCGGTGGGGTCGTTAAGCAGCATTTAAAAAAAAGAGCTTTATTTGTACGGCTGGGTTGAGACGCACTGTCTTCTCTTCCACCAAACCTCTTAAATTATGTATACTTACATTGTACAAGTATCATTTTCGTCAAAACTATGAAAACTAGAATTAGATACATTAACTTATAAAATACATGAAGTGATGAGTGAAAATGATTACTTGAACCTAATCAATATGACCTGATATAACAAAAGATATTCTAATGAAAATCATGAATTAATGTAGGATTCAAACTAAATATCAGTAGGAATGAATTTAATAAAACTAACAAAGAATGTAATATAAAATTGATAGAGAAATTCTGCTGATGTCAGCATGTAATTTTGAATGAATTAAACATTGACCATTCACTTAAACTTTTGTTAGTCGAAATTATGAGTTTACCGGAAGTAATATTTGGCCCTTTTTGTAGTTGTTTTTTTTGCACTTTTTCTCACGTGTGTTTCGTGTAAAAATGAGCCAACTCGCAATCTGTCAGTTGAATTCCTCAAATTCAAAGAAGCCCGTGCATTCGAAGGCAATGAAGGCTACCAACAGAATATCAGCGAAGTGGAAACATACCTGCCAGGAATAGTACCAAACGGACGTTATGAAAAAAAAACGGAATTGGAAACCCTGTTCCACAAAGTACCCGTCTCATCACGTCATAGATCATAAAAACAGTCCGAGATTGTGGAATAATAAAAGGTGGAATCTTTTTGCAGCATGTTATCATCGGGAGACAGCTTTTTGTTCGGTTGAATTATTCCATGAATACATGCAAAACATAATATTGTTCATGTTCGTTGGAGCCGGTTGTAGCAATAAGTGATGATTAGTGAGAAGCATAAATTAGCAAATTCACTTGTTATCACTTTTGGATACATATGCTATTTTTGTACCTTAAATAATGATTAACTAATTCATATTCAATCATCAGATGGTAAAATTGGCTCTTGGAGCCGATTGTACCAACTGTTGATTAAATATTAATTAGTTAATCATTACTCAAGGTACAAAAGAACATAGGTAACCAAGGGTGATAACAAGTTAATTTGCTGATGCCCAGTATTACGAATGATAAATTTGTTAATTAAGCGATAATTAGTGGATTAGCTTGTTATTGCCCTTGGTTACTAATGTTATTTTCGTACTGCAATTATTGATTAATTAGCTTAATCAACACATTTTTATTATTGGTAATATGGGCACAAATTTTTGCTCAATTCACTAATCATCATTTGGTACAACCGGCTCTTAGTGTTATACTCATTACAAGAGGAGTGCAAATGTTTTCATTCATACTCAGTGAGTCGGCACACATAGTAATATAATATAGATATATGGATAATATATGGAACAATATATACTTATATATATTTTCAGTACAACGTTGTGAAGTGGAACAGACGAGTATATGATTTTATAAGACGTCAACATATTTCGAACCTGGCAAACAAAGTGAAGTAGACCGAGCAAACTCATGAAAATTAATTAACGCGAAAGTTTATAGTTATTTCAACTTTCTAATTTGTAGTTTCTTGTGAGTTCACCCATTTTTAATTCATAAAGCGATGTTGAAGAACTTTGTGGCACACTTGTCCTATCCATGAACAAATTAATCAAAATATATTGAAAGTTCTCAGAACAGAAAATATATATATATATATATATATATATATATATATATATTTATATATATATGTGTGTGTGTGTGTGTTTGTGTGTGTGAGATCGAAGGTTTTCAGGGCCGACAGTGGATGGAATAATTATGTCAGATGCATTTATTTGCCCTTGTTTGAAAAATTTGCGTGGTTCTGAAAAGAATCTCTTTTCTCGACGTTTCGGTGAACTTTGGTTCACCATCTTCGGGAGTCGTTCAGTGTCGGATTCCGGCGATCGAATGTGAACAATTAATGGTGAACCAAAGTTCACCGAAACGTCGAGAAAAGAGGTTCTTCTCAGAACCACGCAAATTCTATCACGCAAATTATATATATATATATACATGAGAATATGCATTATTGAAGCGAATGATATGAGTTTGAATTCTGAATGGCTTTTCTGTGTACTTGTTCTTTAAAAGATCATATGCATAAGAGTACGAATTACTCTTGGTTGAAATGGTTCAAACTTTAAATCAGTGAATTATTGATCAGGAACGTAGTTGACGCGCCGTTATGGCCGTTATTTCCATCAATTACATGTCGCTGTTGTGAACAATATGGGTTATTTCGAGAAGGCGATGTCCAATTGAATATTTATATAGTAGAATTTCTTTGATGAAGATCACCAAACGCGTGTAGAATGCTCAAATAAAACCTTCTGGATCCTTCGGCCATTGAATTTCCAATTACTTTAATTCTTTCCACACGATACAAACAATCTCAAGATCTCATCCCTTCCATCAACCCACACAATGATATCTAGTGTCAAACTGTGTTAATTGTGAATTTCTAGTTAGAAGACTGACTGCGTGAACCCCGCCTACATTGCACAATTATTGTATATATCCTTCATTATATCATATTTTATATCATAATGTTATTATATTATACAAAAATTTAACAAATAAAGACATCACATTACATTACATTACATTACATATCCAGGAAGCGTTAGAACTTCATACAAAGAACGACGCGGGAATGGAATGAATTGGAAGAAGATATCAAGAACGTAACGAAGATTGGTGATGTAAGAAGAGAGCTAAGAAAAAAATGAAGTATAATTATATCGAGTATGTTTGACTGTAATTTCATTAGGTATAGTAACCATTACCATCTGTTTTATGTAGAATTTGTAATGAATAAATAAGATTTGTAAATATGTAACTTCACAGTTGTAGCGAGAATATGTTCTTACTGCTGGAGTTTGGTGAATTATTTATTTTGCAGGTGATTTTCTTCCACCTTGGATCAAGTATAGCAAGTTCTACACAAGTTATTCGTCATCTGTGAGAAGAAGTCTACAGAAAGTGTTATCACAACAAACTGAACTTGGCAGAAGAAAATAGAATGAAATGAAATGTAAAATGAATATTGCGCTTTGCAAAATATGATTCTCATACAATTTTCAGAATCTGGTTCAATAACGTACTAATTTCATATTTACCTCAAGAAACAACATGTTACACCTTTTTATTTTTGACACCACGATGAATAAATTGTGATCAAACTGGAGTATTCATTACGTTTTCGTTTGTAAGTTGGATAAAATACGATATACAAAGCATCTTGTTCTCTCTCTTTCTCTCTCTTCTTCTCTCTCTCTCTCTCTCTCTCTCTCTCTCTCCCTCTCTTTCTCTCTCAGTCTCTCTCTCTTTCTCTCTCTCTCTCTCTCTCTTTCTTTCTCTCTTTCTCTGTCTCTCAGTCTCTCTTTCTCTCTCTCTCACACACACACACTTTATATATTGTTATTGTATGCATACGAGATCACTATAGCTTCGCTGGGCCATGTTCTGATTTAACTGTTAAGCTCTAAACTACAGTCAATTAAATCTTGGTTATATAACCATAACTTGCACCCAAATGTACACTCGAACTACCCAACTATTCACTATAACTATCCAACTATTCAGTATCCATCCCACTCTTACGGAGCTTTGTCTGTTTTTTTTTCTTGTGAGCACTGCACAGGTCGCAGGGTTTGACCGATCGTCATGAAACTTTTTTTTCAAATGCAAACTCATCCAACTTAGAACTGCATACTTTTGGGGTCAAATCGGTTGGACCATTTTTGAGAAACATCATTTCAAAGTTTCTAAAAACCCCATAAGATTGGGCTGGGCGGAAAAAATTGAAAAATAAAATCTCTCCAATATAATTCAAATTTTCCTCAAATGTGAACACAGAAATGATACACATTGATGAAAAAATTGACATGCAATTCGGATCAGCCGTTTCAAAGAGAATAATTTAATACATGGTTTTCATTTATAGAAAAGATAGAAATATTGGTGGAAAAATATTGCATTTTTAAATTCACGGCTTCCTAGATCCATTGGCATCGGATAAAGGTCATTTTATATGATTCATTGAATTTCATTTTATATGATCAAGGTTTGTAGAGTTTCGCTCATCTTACAACGCACATTCCACGTTTGCCTATAGTACCTACACAATCATAATACACCAAAGTGGATATTATATCACCGTATTATTTTGTCAAACTTATATTATTTCACTTCATGAGTTTAGTTTCACAACATATTCTATTATAAATTGGAATAATTCAAACTATTTTAATGCATATTTCATATTCCAGATTATATATTGGATCGGTATTTTATATTGAAAGGACTTTGGAAAGTCCTGTTTCATTCAAAATTTGATATGCATACTAATTTGAATGATATTTTTCCTTTTGCATTGAATTTTGATTTCAATCATCTCAAATTGATTTTGAAAAACAATTTCGAATCATTTCATGCTCATGGCTAGAACGCATTTTCACCCGTTGTTTATTATGATAACGTAGTTACGAGAAAGTTTATTTTATCTTCAATCATCCGTAATTGAATGAACGATGGTGAATCCCCACACAGTCAAGCGTAATGGGATATTTTTTCTGACTTTTGATATTTCATCAGCTCACTATAGATAAAATAACTCCACTGGTAATATGACAGTTCATAGCGTAGTTTTGAGAACATGCAGAACCAACTCTGAGTTTTGATTATTCAGAATGAAAAAAAAATGACATTTTTTTGTGTTTTTATGACCGAGCAAAGTTTCCATATTTCAACTTATTTTCATGAATATATGATTGAAAAGAAACAAGATGTTCTCGGTTTTTCCGTGCATCAATGTAGAGTTTTCTTAGTATGATTTCTTACAGTGTCACCAATTACATGAAAATGGAAATAGTATTTTGGTGATCACTTTATAATGGTTTAGGATGTCTGAAATCTGTACACCAAAACTAAGACAGTGGATATACTAGATCCAACAATACGATTCGAGAGAGGTGTGGATCAGGTTCAAGAAGTTAATCAAGAAAATAAGAAGATTTATGAACCCACCATACCGTACTGCTTGGAGAGGTATGCCATCCAGAAGATAGAAGTCACCGGGCTCTTTATTGGTGCTAGAGGGACTATCCCGAAATTTTTAGAAGAATGTTTCATGAAATTTGGTATAACTTCAATTATTAAGGATAGAGTATTAGGCGTATTACGCGATTCAATTATTATTCTTAGAAATCATTTATATAGTCAAAATTAGCTTCATTATTTTAGTCTCAATTTAGCTTCATCTTCAAAATGTTATTTTTCGTATGTTTTTATCAATTTTGAATTCAAGTTCAATTGTTATTCTGTGTCTAACAAGGCAATGCAATGTACATGGGCAGGGATCCGAATGAAGATTTGTGTACATACAGAAACTCACATTTCTGCAATACCTACAAGATGATACATGTTCCAATCTGTATAGGTGGGACAATAATGGAGCCAGAAAAATATTAATTCAAATGTATATCATTCAGAAGATATAGAATGAATCTAGCTGTGTTTTGTATGTTGAATTTCTAGGAAAACGCCATATATGCGTTGTTAGACGAGCGGATAGTAATAGTATGGGTGAAAACGGGTAAAAACTGCTTCGAGTGGTACCAATTTAGCACATTTTATGTTTTTTCTTCAAGATGACTGACCCGATCAAGTTGAACATTTCCAGAAATGTGTATCAAAATGTAATTCAACTTCATGCGAAATTTGATCTTTTTGGAAAATGGAATATTTTCTTTTTTTCCGCTGTGTTATTCTTATTGGTATTTTTGAAATTTCTAAAATTCATTTAAAAAAAAATTATCACCCGATAATGCCACAAAACTATACAGATCTAAGTTAGATAAGGAACCATCATGAATAAAAGTTTGAAGTTGATAGCTGTAGCCGTTTGACCTGTGGAGAACCGACAAAAAAACATGAGAAAAAAAATAACATAAAAGCGAACACCAAATTTGTTCAGTATGTCGAATTGAATCCTCGCTAAAGCTCGCCTAATTATGAATATGTTGAGTTATTTCGAAGATTATTCCATTCCACATATATCCTTCAGAAATCAATATTATCATTATGAAGTATTATCAAATAAAAATAACTGAATCGATTTGAATTTATATCTCACTAAATCGACTTCAGTACGGTTTCCAGTTACTATTGCTACCACCGTTTCATATTCCGAGTCTAACAATTCTCATGACGTCATGGTGACGTCATTTCGTCTGTCACGTGATTTGTAAACGCATGTCACTCAATGCAAATGTTTAGAGTAAGTCCATGCAAAGCATAACTCTTGTCTCTACCACTATTATCTTCAATATTAACCAACGTTGATGGTTAACTCCCGACTTATGGAGGTGACATGTCAGTGCTATTTCAACAATTCACCATGTGAAATTTTGTATAATGAATTACAAATATATTTCCTAATATATATTCGATCAATTTTAGATACATATGAAGTGAAATTATGAGACAATAATTAACGATATCGGCGGTTCTTTTTAGATTACTAATTCCAAGCTTCATTCGAATGTATATAAATAGCTCTATAATTCGATATTTTGGTTCTGATTTTGCCCCGTATATTAATTGTTCGAATCATTACAATACCTCTATTCAATGCAGTATATTATTAGAGTTCGTAAATAATCAAAATGGTATTAGTAAATGCTTTTCTGAAAGTGATAATGTATAATATATATTCATTCTGTATTCAATTTTCATACAAAGAGTATGTAACCGCAATGAAGCGAAAGTTATTTTTAAAGTTCATATTATCGGAATAGTTACGTGGAATTACTCATACAAGTTTGTGTGCAAAACATTTTCATGTATTTACACATATGTATTCACTATAACTCTGCTATTTTGCACACCACTATAAGAGTATATGAAATTACAAATCATTTGCAGATGTAGTAAACATTTCTCAAAACTGATTCGTCTACAATTTCCAAGCCGTAACAAATTCAAGTTTTCCAATGTTGGAATTGACAACCTCAACATTTCTAAACCGCCGTCAAGTGATAGTCATTACGGTGGGTAGGTTCTGAACGCACTAATGGAGATAAAAGTCGGCCTGTTAAGCCTGGTAAAGCCGTGCGAATCAATATGCAACGCTAGATTGCAGTATGGCCTCTCTCTTCCCTTCCAACCCTTAACATCATGTCTCTCGGGATGACACTGTTGAGGGTGGTGAACTTCGGTGGGTGCGGACATGGATGGAGAATTATTACGAGTCAGTCCAAGTTATGTGTGAGAAACTGTGGCAATGAGAGAGAGTGAAGGGGGACTTTTGAAGAGAGATAGAGATGCGAAAGGGACTTGAGAGAAAGAGAGAGAGAATTAACACTTTTCTATATCTAGGGATTGTGAAAAATGTCACCCGTTCCCTTTTGCCCTCTCTTTTTCCCTCTTTTTTTCCGGACTTCCTTTCCATCTTCTCATACAACTCAACGATCTCGCGGGTTCACTTTTTCAAAAATATAAAAAAAAGTTTCTCAATTTTAACTCTATTTTTTTGTGTGGGAATGGCGGGGAAAAGATTGCAGCTGAGACAGTGTCATTGTCTTTTGCAGAATGCCAACCATGCTGGAAATATAATCAAAGACACGTACGTATATACGGTACTTGACTCTGTGACAAACAAAATGCAATAGGGAGAGGAAAAAAAAGAATAGAGACATCTATTCGAAAATGTAATACGAAATGTGTGTATTGTGAAGATTTCATTCTTGCAAAAGAGATTGTTTTTTTTTGTCACTCATTTCGAATGATATTTGGTTATAGTGTGACAAAACTCCATCGATTTCTGATTGGACAAAACAATTGTTGAGTCAGTTAAACTCGAACATATTTTTCACCCTGATGTTCAATATCTTCCGTATATCTTTTGATATTTGTTAGCACTTTTATTGTTTGTACGAGATACATGGATTATGAATCCATTCATAACTAGTAACTTATAACTATTATTGCAATAATTTCTGCTCTGTCTTGATTATCTGTTTTATTTTCTGTATGCATGTTTATTAGTTTAAACACTTCAGTAGACTTTCAGACAAGTCGATATGACTTTGAGGGTCTACGAATACAATGTTAAAACATATTGAAAATTTAAATTTAAAAAAAAAATGAAGGTTTTGATAGTTATTTTGGAATTTTCTATACTCATATGATTGTATTTGAGGAAGAAGGTTTTATAGTTATACTTTCATCCATGACAGACGTAGGTTCTGACAGGGACGTCGTTTGGATTTGTTCATTGGGGGGAGGGGGGGCGCAGGTTGGGCACTAGACGCGCGTCAAAATGGGGTCTGGAGCCCCACAGTGAATTTTTTGTAACATTTTTGAAGTGATTATGTCGATTTACAATATTTTTGGAGGCAAATAATTGAATCATATGGATATTTTCGAAGTTATTTTCAATGATTGAATCATGCAGATTTTCAAGCCATTTTTCGATTCACCACCTCGCACCAAAGCCCCGCAGGGAATTTTTTGAAATATGATATCTTTTAAGTGATTGTGGCGATCTACAAGCAGTTCTGGAGGGTAATAGTTGAACCATTATGGACAATTCAGAAGTTATTTTCAATCAATATGTTAGCATTTTGGACATTTTTGAAGTTATTTTCGTGATATCTCCCAGCAGAACATTTTATTGTGTGTTATTCGTAGGTCAACACGAGTCAACATACATAGGCATATATATATATATATATATATATATATATATATATATATATATATATATATATATATATATATATATATATATATATATATATATATATATATATATATATATATATATATTTGGAGAAGGATACATTATTGGTGGGGCGCAAATGACGATTGGTGGGGCGCGCGCCCCACCTTGGACCCCCTCTTGACGTCCCTGGGTTCTGATCGCTTTTCGCTTCTTCTTATCATATCAATAGCAAATATGTGATTCGGTTCTTCATATTCCATGGATACAAGTATATTGCGGACCAGATTATAACTATATTATCAAACAAAATGAACAACGCCGTTATTCTTTAACTTTGCTGTGAAATGAAAGTGGCTCATCTTCGATTTGAAGATCCCATATATTTTGATATGAGGTATCATAAATATCATTTATCACTCTATCATTTTATACACTGTCTTGATATTATTCCTAATTTTTGATAAGAATACTATAATTTATGAGAATAAGAATACTATATTTTAGTCCTCGCCACCGTCAATAGACAATTGCGAGTGTAAAAATAAAATGAGATAAAAATAAAATATAGACTCAAATCCAGTCGTCAAGCTTTCAATCCGTTGGCATTCATAGAATGAGGGCCCAGATGGAGTCAGCGTTTCATTCGTGTTTGAAGATTTTACTAGGTTTATCCAATTAAGTATCTACAATGTCTCGGATGATATTTTCTCGTTGCATGTTTCGTACAAATTATGTAGGAAAGATATTTCATCAGAAGATTTCATGAAGCTATACATTAAAGTAAACATGCAAATACTAGAACGCAATAGCTTGCGCACTGTTTATGAAATGGTACATGATTCAAGTTACGGAAATAAATTTCTTGCGAGTAGTTTCAACAAGTTATCATATTATTCTTCCACTCTAGATTTAATGACGATTTAAAATCCAACGTGAAGTTAACAACTTATATTTCTACAGTAATAGTCATTATATGAGCCTTTTGAAGATTCTATTGCAGACAGGAAAAAAGCTCTCGTTCCATTTTTGAAAGGCATACGGAAATACAAAGTTACCAATCTTGAATCTTGATACGTTTCCTAGACGCGAGATTTTTTTTGTTGGTCGGTTTTTAAATGGGACTAGAGACAAAAGTTACAAATCGCAACATTTGTGTGAATATTCTCGTTACTGTGGTCAGAAAGAAAAAAACATAACCTAACCATAACCCTACGCTCGTCAACATTTGATAGTTATTTTCCTTATAAAAAGGAACTGTGTCGGGAGACGATCCATGGACTAAAAAAAACGTGAGGTGGCTATGCTACTATTTGCACCACACAGATATATGCTTGCTTAGTGCTTCTGTATCATATCATAATATTTGAGTTATGACGTCACAAATCGCGACGTTCCCATTGGTCACTTTTAGTCATATTTAAACCGACCCGCAGAAAAATTCTCGCTTCCTGGGCATTGGTGTTATACTAGGAAAACGCCATATATGCGTTGTTAGACTAGCGAATAGTAATAGCATGGGTTAAAATGGGTAAACACTGCTTCGAGTGGTACCAATTTAGCACATTTTATGTTTTTTCTTCAAAATGGCTGACCCGATCAAGCTGAAATTTTTTTGAAATGTGTACCAAAATGTAATTCAACTTCACGAGAAATTCCATTTTTTTGGAAAATAAAAATATTTTCTTTTTTTTCCGCCATGTTATTCTAATGAGAATTTTTGAAATTTTTTAAATTCCTAAAAAAAAAAGTTACTCCCCGATAATGCCACAAAACTATACAAATCCAAGTTAGATGAGGAACCATATTGAAAAAAAGTTTGAAGTTGATAGATGTAGCCTTCTGACCTGTGGAGCACCGACAAAAAAACGTAGAGAAAAAAAAAAGAAACATAAAAACGAACACAATTTTTTTTCAGTATGTCAAATTGAATCCTCGCTAAAGCTTGTCCAACCAGAAATACTGGACCTAGATTAACTCACTCTATCTCGCCTTCTTATTGCTCAAATCGCCCTTCTAGTATTGAAATTGCCCGTATATTAGTATTGGTCTCGAAGAAAATAATTTCTGCACTATGTATTGTTCTGCATAGAAACAATGGTGAATTGAACCAGAATAAACATTGCAAGCTCAGCAGTCTAGACAGTTAAATATATGGAGAAGACAAATGTCAAATTCCTTTTCAACGTGGAATATATGGTTAACAGTGAATTCTCTCTCTCTCTCATGTCAATAAACTGTCAATAGTGAAATATCATTTCGTTTCATACACATTTCAACATTACTTTCAGTTATTATAATTTGTATACTGAGAATTTCTGAAATATTGTATTTATTTATTCGTGGTTTTATGGAAACATGATTAAATGTATAAACCAAGTCAGAGTTATAAAATAAACAGTTCACAAATAGTGTTAAAATGCAATGTGACGACATGAATAACAATGAATGAATAAAAATTGTCATTTATAAAAATAGTTCATCTTAAATGTCAAGTCATTGAGAATTGAGATATTCGTCTACACTGTAGTAAGATTGTTCGACAAGGTATTTGTTGAGCATGCTGTTGAAAAACTTGTTATTAGCTTTGATTTCGGCTGGCAGGTGGTTGAAGAATCTTCGTCCTCTCCTAATAATATAATTATGAAATCATGATGATATGGACTTTGAGATTCCATCTAAATTCCTTCATTTAAACGGTCTTACTATTTACGCTAGCCCTATCAGTCGAGTTTTGATGGTATATCAACATGTATATGTCATTAGATGAGCGTAACGGAGATTTCAATAATTTGTGCAACAATCGGATGAGACATAACGAAGAAAACGCAATAAAAGTATACATTTCATCAAATATCAGGATCAAAACAATGTAATGCAAAGTGTACATGCGACAGGTTGCTCTATGAATAGCAACAAGTTGCAGGTAAGGTTCTTCAGCGTTTGAGGTAGTCCAAGGTTTGTAGATGTAGATTGAGCTGAGAGAGTATTTTTCAATTCCAGATTTCCATACTTCTACGCTTATCTCACAACGCACATTCTGCGTTTTCCCAGGTAATAATAAGAGAGAACATTCGTAATGATTGAATAACGAAACTTGGATCACAATCATTTTGATCAAAAAGATGATTCGGAGAGGTCACCAAAGTCCTCACAATGTTGTAGTCGACGAGAATTACACGGCATAATATTTGTGTCACACATTCACATCTCATGTTCGACCAATGGGAGTCGATTGCACGGAATATCAGTTTTTTGTTGTTGAATTCTGAACGGTATGAAATATCGAGATTTTAATAATGAGGGAACACAGATATTTCCAATGCCTTCAAGATGGTATTGCAACATGAGGATTCTTAGCTAGAGCGAAATGGATGAAATATATAATAAATAACGAGAAACCAGTATAATGTTAATTAATCGAGTTCATTTATAACTATAACTAAATATGAAACTAGAGTGAAACACAATTTACTATGTCGAGGTCACAGGGAATCACATCCCTTCCTCACACTTCAAAGTGTCAAAACAGAATGAATACAAATCCTATAACTAAAAACACATCCTTCTAGTGAAAAACACGAGATCCTGCAACCACCCTCGCACACGCATGCGCGCCTTGCCTCATTGGCATTGACCAGATCTCAGAGGCAGTCTCCACCCCTATACACGTCGCGGGATTCGAACCTCGATCAGCAAAGCAGTATGAGTTATGACGAATTATCTCATTTGGCTAATTGTCACGCGTGAGGGCTAAGAAAATATTTTTAACCGTACAATCGTGGCCATTATGCAGTATGACTTCATGACTAACATAATTTTTTTTCATATATATATATTGGGTTTAACGACGCACTGTTATGATAACTGAGATCTAATGGCGTCAGATGGATGATTGTTGAGATGATGGGATGATGAGATGAGGGTTCTTAGGTAATGGGAAGGATAGTGGGAAGGAAGCAGTCATGGCCGACTTATTGTAGGAACCATCCCGGCATTAGCCTAGACTACAGAGGGAAACCATGAAAAACCTCTGTAAAGATGGTCAGCGGCAGGGATCGAACTGGGTTCGGAATTCCCCTCGCCTCCCTGATCACATGAAGTGAGCGCGTTAACCACTGCGCTGCATGTGCCGGTGACTAACATCATCTTGAAGGTATTAGGAATATTTAATTATCCCCTTTTCATCAGATTTTCGATATCTCAAACCGTCAAAAGTTATCATCGAAACACTGATATTCTGCTGAAACTAATCCCATGGATTCTTCAAGAACCTCTTGCTGTACCAACAACGCATTCATAAAGTTTACTTCGACTACTAATTTCCATTTTTTTTTTGCTTAACGACCCCACCAACAGCTGGGTTATACTGGGGTTCGATTGAGCAGATGATAATGAAACGATGAAGTGATGATAGGTGAAAAGTCGTTTACAAAAACACATGCGTTATACGGGACTCGAACCCACGCCCAACGGTGACTTCAGTTACTACCGCTAACGATAATTAACTTAGCCACCGGGGCGGCTGAATAATTCCCATTATTGAGAGAATAAATCCATTACCTTTCATACATAATATTCCGCCATCTTCCCCTACAAAACATCATTCCAATCTTCTCAAATATAAGACCTAATTTCCTCTCTGTTCCGTACAATGTATATATATACTCATAGTACATAATATAAACAGATCAATCTTCATTAAAAAAACGCGCATAGAATATAGGTTCACAAAGAGAACATTACTTTTCAAGTGACTATTAGAATGTTGTGAAGTAACAGAGTTGTTATGTAAGCACTCATTTATCATTCTGTTGATATCGGTGTTCAAATATACAGGGCTCAATTCAATTACAACTTGAGACAGTTGCGATGTAGCGAGGGAAATATAGGCAATTATGAATTTAAACCGTACACACAGACAAATTACACACACATCACACACGAATATGGACATATATATATATATATATATATATATATATATATATATATATATATATATATATATCATATATATATATATATATATATATATATATATATATATATATATATATATATATATAAATATAAATATATATATATATATATATATATATATATATATATATTATATATATATATATATATACATATATATATATATATATATATATATAAATATATATATATATATATATATATATATATATATATGTGTATATATATATACAAAGAAAGGGTTCGAGTCTCGCATCAAGTATGATTTTTGTAGAACAATAATCGTTCATCATTCTCTCATAAGCACTCTCAAGTAACCCAAATGTAGGTGAGGTCATAAAATGATAATCATGATAATCATCATCATCATAATGAAAAAAAATGTATATCTTCATCACGTCAATGAATAAATCATTACACTGGCATGTGGAATGTCCCTGTATATTGCTATAGTGAAACATAATATTTAGATCAAAGCTAACTGTTGTTAATATTAATATTATAATCTCATTGCTTGAAGACGTTTGATTTAATCTTTCTTGTGAGCCATTACCAACATTTCGAGATTTCACGGAATCACACCTAAACATCAAAGACATCAAACGTAATACGTACTCGACTACGTAAATAAGAAGCATCTTAACTATATCATATCTTACTCAGTCTTGTATATAGTGACAGTTGGGCAAACGATCTGCAGCTTTGGGAAAGAAGGAAAGTTTCTTAATTTATTATTTATTTAAGTATTCAAATGATTGAAGTGAGGAGCCTCCAAATGGCAGTCTTACTGAATTTGTCTCCATGTTTTCAGTATTTATTGTGTATATTAATAATGATAATAATAATATATCTTCATTAATCCGGCGAAGTTAGGCCAATGGCTCCTCTTACACTTAACCGCTTTCACATAGACGGATACATAGATATATTATGAGAAATAAATCAATATCTAATAACTATACTAAATATTGAAGTATGAAACTAGAATATAGCAAATCCCATAGAGTATTTGCATATCACTGATAACTGATATTCACAATATATTTTGAATTTAATATATAAAAATATGTTCTCACTGTTGAAAACCGTTCTAAGTAATCCTTTTTGAACAATTATACGTAATTTCCGAGAAACATCAATTTATCAATCATTACTCTTACATATTGATTTGAATGTGAAGATATATCGAAACTCATTCAATTCTCTTCTGTCACTCTTATTCTCATTGTTATTTCCTCTTCTTTCTTTGTACTACGTTTGTAAAATCAATATGTGACAAATGTCATAGGTCTACTCATCAAATATCAATACTGTCCAATATCAAATATCATATCAATCAATATCAATCAATCAATCATCAATATCGATCATCACCATGATGATCTCAAATTCATTCAGTTGAACCGCTTTACAAATAGATAATTAATTGTTATATAATCTCGTTTATCAAACTATGAACACATTAGTTTTCCGAAACTACGCTATTACTCCCTTGTAACGTGTGAGTTATGTGTAAAGAAGGAGTGAGAGGTGTTGAATGGTTATATTGATGTGAGACAGAGATAGAGAAATGTTGAATGGTTATGATGAGGTGTGATGAGAAAGAGAGAAATAGGGCGACTGCGATGAGAAATAGAAAGAGAGAGAGAGAGAGAGAGAGAGAGAGAGAGAGAGAGAGAGAGAAAGAGATGTGTAGATGGTAAATGTCTACGATGACGTCTGAAGAGAGAGAGAGAGAGAGAGAGAGAGAGAGGGACTAGGAGAGAGAGAGAGAAAGTAGAGAGAGAGAGAGAGAGAAACAGATAGAGAAAGAGATGGAGAGAAAGAGAGAGAGAGAAAGAGAGAGAGAGAGAGAGAGAGAGAGAGAGAGAGAGAGAGAGAGAAAGAGATGTGTAGATGGTTAATGTCTACGATGACGTCTGAAGAGAGAGAGAGAGAGAGAGAGAGGAAGAGGTAGAGAGAGATATAGATAGAGAGATAGAGAACAGATAGAGAAAGAGATAGGGAAAGAGATAGAGAAAGAGATAGAGAAAGAGATAGAGGAAGAGATAGAGAAATAGAGAGATGGATAGAGAGAGAGAAAGAGAGAGATTTGTAGATGGTAAATTTCTACGATGACGTCTGGAGTGAGAGAGAATGAGAGAGAGATAAAGAGAGAGAGAGAGAGAGAGAGAGAGAGAGAACGAGAGAGAGAGAGAGAGAGAGAGAGAGGGATAGCCATAGGTGAAACGGGTGAAGAGTGTGAGCGAGTGCAATGTACTTATTCATCATTAAAACTTGATATTATGTGATAGCTGCTGTTGATAGGTCACGTGGTATGCTGACGTTTCGCTATCGGCACCGAGCTGGCTCGTAATATCATAGCAGGATGAAGGAATCCGCCATATTGTTATATCATCCAACCAGAGTCAACTGCGAGTAGTTGAATATTTAGCTGTTGAGTTAGCATATAAGATCCACATTACTGGTTTAGTGGAAGTAGTTCAAGCTTCAACTTCGAACATAAATCTTCACAGTTTGTCGTGTAATAGATCCCCATAAGACATGCTATCAGCAATGGTTTGTTGATCCACAAAACTCAGGAGATTTGAAAGTTTTAACATTATTTCTCATTTTTTGCTAACTTTGGTTCATTTTTTTTCAAGATCTACCTTGAATGGAGCTGCTACGTAGAATGGAGTACAATGTATTACTTTGCGGTGTGATCTTTATTTTTCAATATCATACATTTCTTCAATTACTTAGATTTTGAACACTCAACTATATTAATTAGACGAACTTTAGCGAGGATTCAATTTGACACTGAACAAAATTCGTGTTCGTTTTTTTTCTCTTTGTTTTTTGGCGGTTCTCCACAGGTCAACGGCTACAGCTATCAACTTCAAACTTTTTAAAATTATGGATCCTCATCTGACTCAGATCTGTATAGTTTTGTGACATTATCGGGTGGTGACTTTTTTTGTGAATTTCAGAAATTTCAAAAATATCCATTCGAATAACACAGCGGAAAAAAAAAAATCTTATTTTCCTAAAAAAAATGAAATTTGGCGTGAAGTTGAATTACATTTCGATACACATTTCTGGGAATTTTCAGCTTGATCGGGTTAGCCATTTTGAAGGAAAAACATAAAATGTGCTAAATTGGTACAATTTAGCACATTTTATGTCGAAGCATTTCAGCATTTTATGTCACTCGAAGCAGTTCTCACCCATTTTCACCCATACTATTACTATCCGCTCGTCTAACAACGCATATATGGCGTTTTCCCAGTTCAATCTAATCAGGTGACATTTCCCATAACAAAGTAAAGGTTTACACCCCTACATACACAGCCCACTCCAGCCAATGCATGCAGGCAGTGATGAAGTAAGGTGATAAAGAGGAGGGAGTAAACAATATACTCATTCAACATTAATATTACATAAACGCTGTTGTTGATAGGTCACATGATAAATACTCCGTCGCTCTTTTGTTTCCCGTACCGAAAACTTCCAACTAAAGATGTTACGCAGACTTTATATATAGGCATAGCTAGATGTTTGCGAGACTTTGACTAAGCTGAGACAGAGACAGTCGCTCCTAGGATGGTTGATATCTACCGGAAGTGAACATTAAGCGACCGTCTTTCGTGAAAGGAAAGAATGAAGACTGAGTAAAAGAGAAAGAGTGTGTGTGAGAGAGAGAGAGAGAAGAAATCAAGATGGAGTAGAGGTGACGGGCTGTCAGTAGAAGTAATGAGACAGGGGAAGAAATATTTGTTAAAAGGGAGAATCGTGTGCTTTTGTTTTGACTTTCATGATCTTGTATTTTAATATAAATATTTTCACGCATGTGGAAATATTGTTGGAGAGTATATATTTTGAAATAATGAATGTGACACGTAGCTCATACCAAGAATTAGACGAAATGGAATAATGAAACTGATTTGAGTTTTTGGTGGAAGGGCCAGATATATTTTTTGGTGGAAGTGCCAGATATATATTTTGGTATAAATTCATGGGCCATTTTAAGAGCGTTCTCAGATTCGAATTCCTGGTGGAAGGGCCAGGTATATTCCACCTAAATTCTGAATCAGAAAACGCTCATGAATTATATCGGAATATATCTGGCCCTTCCAGCAAAACCTCAAATAATAATTTATTAATTCATATTGATGATATTTGTTAATCATTTTGAGAGAAATTAACGGAAAATTCGATGATAATCGATCTTATGATTATTTATTGATAGTTAAATTGGTATAATTCATGGTCCATTAGAAATAGAATTAAAACACATAAAAATATACTCGAACGATTGTTACTGAAATTGTCGAAATTTATTTCATTTCACCAATCTTTCTATGAATCGGTATCTCTTTCACCTGTGAAACGCTTATACAAAAAAGAAGAAATAAACCAAAAATGTCATGTCAATTTAAGGCTCGGTTTAACCAACTGATCGTTAGTTAATCAAGTACCAGTTAACGGACTGACTTGCTTTAACCCCACGTTACGTATCATTCTGTAGGTACTCTAATTCATAGCTAGATAATCAATAATGATGGAGAATCGGGCTTTGAACCAAAATGAATGCCCGCACCACAGCTCATCCAATAGCAATTTTGAATTGATGTTTTCAAAAAAAATCTCGTTTTTTATCCAACTCATCATATCGCATGCAGCAAGAAGATGAGAAGCAATTTCAATCCCCTTTTATAACCGAACTCATCAAACAATATTTGATTATGACGTATGATTATTTCAACGAATAGTGACGTCATGACGCATCTATTCATTAAATAGATTACCGCTACGCGTAATGAGATACAAGAAGAAAGGAAATGCGAGGTTACTTACTAATCAGTAAACTGAAATGGAACTATTAAGAAGGTTGAGTTGATTGATGAAATTGATGAAAATAGAAAACCCTTAATGTAGACTCTGTTCCTGAACAGGATGTGACGTAGACCGATTAACCGTTCACCATATCATTCAACACTGATCATCAGGGGTTTCGACCCTTCTTTACAATCTATCAATTCAAGATGTTCTCGATCGACCGTTTTCCATATTAATTACCATTACTTCCCGGATGTTTCGATCCTTTATGTTTCTCAAAAGGGAATATAGTAATTAACAGAAGTCTGTAAATTCCAGATGGGATATATAATGGGGAATATTTGAATGAATCGTAACGGCGGGCGCAATGAGTGAGCGTTAATTGTAAAATGACAGGCATTGTGAGGTCTCATCAAACACTTAATTAATATTCGGGGAGATTTTCGAGAGTCGATTGAATCGTGAAGAGATGGAACTAGAGTTGGTTGAACTACTCGAGCAATAATTCTTGAAGATCAAGTTATTAACGCGCCCAAATAGATCGTTATATTGGATTCAATTATGTGACATTTTAGAAGTTGTATTTTTATTTGAGTTCTTTGAGTTCATATCTTCAATTGTTTTGTGATGTTCACATCATCTTCAATTATTATCATATATAATGTAACATTCGAATATTTGTTTTTCATTTGTATATATGTGTTCTCTCTCTTTCTCTCTCTCTCTCTCTCTCTCTCTCTCTCTCTCTCTATATATATATATACATATATATATATATATATATATATATATATATATATATATATATATATATATATATATATATAGGCCTATATATATTTTCTTTTTTTTCTTTCTATTGACTTGTGTTGTTTTTCGAATCTTGTATGCTTCTATAGATTGTGGTCTACACACAAAAAAAAACATAAAAACCAAGCTCAAAATGTCTCGTTATATGGAATGAAAATCTTTGCTACACTAATCTAATTATTCGTATGAAGTGATACAAAGTAATACGCGGTATTTCTTCACTGCGGTTCTAACGAAAACTCACAAGGATACTTGATATCAGTGTACGTTGTAGCAGCACCTACTATAGACTATAGTCGAAATCTACTTAATATCAGTATGGTGAACCATCGTGTTCATTATCATCAAAGTGTTCATCTGTTAATAGTCAAGTTCTTTGACTTCTTTGACGGCTTTGATTTCAGCGCATATTACACGTAATTGCTTATTATAGAAAGTAATTATTACAGTGTGTGTGTGTGTGGGTATGTGTGTGTGTTTTCCATTAATATACTCTATATTCCACTAGTGATGTGGGATTGCTATTCTTGTCTGTTAGCGTGGAAGGATATACTGAACGTGGCACTGATAGCTCAGTGGTGAAATTCTGTCATGTGACCCTGAAACAATGATGAAACCTCGTTTTGATCCTTACTACCATCCATATTGAGGAGGTTTTTCGTGATATTTGAAAAGGTAGAGCTAGGGGTTAACAACTTCTGAAATCCGATGTATACTTGCCATGAAATCCCCTTGAAATCTCTGAAATCCCCTGAAATCCCTGGAATCCCCCGAGATCCCTTGAAATCCCTGAAAACTTTTCCAATCCCTGAAATCTCTTGAAATCCCTGAAATTCTTGAAATCCCTGAAATCCATGAAATCTCTTGAATCCTTGAAATCTCTAGAAATTCCTGGAATCACTTGAAATCTCCTTGAAATCCCTAAAATCTCTAGAAATCCCTGATATCTTTTAAGGATCCCAGAAATCCCCGAAATCTCCGAAATCCCTGAAATCCCTGAAATGACTTGAAATCCCTTGAAACCCCTGAAAACAGGAGTAAATAAAATGCGAGAGTTTTAAACGCCTCGAGGTAGAGGTCTAGGCATGCCAAGAAGGTATCTACAATATCCACGATCGTTTTCTCTCTACTATCTCACCATCATCTAAGAAACCTCATCAATAGGGCTACGATGTTTCAGACATATCTTTTCATTTTCGCTTTGTAGTACTTCAAAATGAGATATTAATACGTTACATGCTTCCCTGACTGCAAAAACATGTTGTTTATTTTGCATTGAAATGTATTTTTTTACATTTTTGGCAAATTAGGTATTTTTTCAGAGTTTTCTAGGTCTTTCAGTCTTGTTTTGCTCAAATTTCTAATTGTGAAGCCTTTTCAGCCGATAATTGACTTCTCATTAATTCTTCCTCTTGATGTTAGAAGGAAATATTCTGTTTGACAACTTTGATGTTTGATTTGAGTGACCAGAATGACTTAAATATATTTACTTCCTTATTCAAATATCCACTAAAAGTGTACACGCAAGTTTGAGTTTTGGTCAAAAAGGTCAAAAAATTAGTGAGCACAAGTAATTAGGCCTATAGCCCCCTAAGTACAAAAAAATCAATGTGAAATAAAAAAAAATCATGGGTACTTTTTTTATTTGAAATGTCTTTTTCTTCACTTTTTAAGGTACTATTTGCCTGCCTTTTTGGTAGTTTCAAAGTTCTTAAACATGCTAGCCCTACTCATCATCATCATCTCATCCTCTCAATATTCATTCATCTGTCTTCAATATATCGATTATAATTTAGTACGTCCAGAATTACTTGAATGTATTTACTTCCTTATTTGAATATCCACTAAAAGTGTACACGCAAGTTTGATTTTTGGTCAAAAAGGTCAAAAAATTAGTAAACATTATCATCTCATCATCTCATCCTCTCATTATCCATTCATCTGTCGTCAATATATCTTAATTATAATTTAGTACGTCATAATGTTTATACATGAATAAATATTATAACTTACTCCATACGGTCAAGCTAAATGGGACAACACGCGATTTAAATGGAAATGAGCATTTAGAAACAGAATAAGTAATTTGTTTGAATGTGTATGTCTCTCTGTATGCATGTATTTGGATAGACTTAATTCGGACTTACTTTGAATATTAAAGCTTTTACCTGTCTGTGTTTTTTTACGTGCTTCGCAAAGTAGACACTATCCACTAATCAGCGTGACAGTATACTTATGATCATTCAAATCTACATATGAATTAGATACCATACGATAGAAAGTTTCGAACCGTCACTTATTAGACGAGCTTTAGCCAGGATTCAATTTGATATACTGAAAAAAATTGGTCTTCGTTTCAATTTTTTTTTTTAATGTTTTTTGTCGGTTCTCCACAGGTCAAACGGCTACCGCTATCAACTTCGAACATTTTTTTCAATATGGTTCCTCATCTAACTCAGATCTGTATAGTTTTGTGGCATTATCGAGTGGTAACTTTTTTTTTAGAAATTTTAGAAATTTCAGAAATACCCATTAGAATAACAAGCGGAAAAAAACAGAGAATGGAATTTCTCGTGGAGTTGAATTACATTTTGATACACATTTCTGAAAATTTTCAGCTTGATCGGGTCAGCCATTTTGAAGAAAAAACATAAAATGTGCTAAATTGGTACCACTCGAAGCAGTTTTTAGCCATTTATAACTTGGATGTCCGCTCGTCTAACAACGCATATATGACGTTTTCCTAGCATATGTAAACATAAATATTATTGGGCCTATTATCAATCGATAGCTCGACATAAAGACCCAATCTGGATGTAGGATGACAATTTGGGATAGATTGAACGGAGCACTTCAAGGGCGATCGTATACCTTTATGGTGTAGGATGTACAATCGTGAAGGAATAACCCTGGAAAAAATTCTACGTTATAACTCTCAAAAAATGTTTATATATTGCACAGAGAGCTGAATGCTTCATTGTTGAATATGCTGTCCATATTTATATAATATATATATATATATATATATATATATATATATATATATATATATATATATATTATATATATGCCTTTTTTCCGTGAGTGTATGTGCTGGAACATTATTTCTGAAATTTTTCAACTGACTTAATAGCGATGGCCTTAAAAAATGAGCATGGCCTTTCATCCTGATTCCCGCCATGGTCGAACATCCTGACGGAGGATATTTGTTGTTTGTTTCTGCCAATCGATACTGTCTGAACAACAGACTTGGAAACAGGCCACAGACTCCTCCCCACTATCCAGAAAGATTGAATTGAATTCCTCATCACCTCGTTTCCCCATCATCTTATTCATCATTCATAGATCTTGTTCATCCGATCGTTAAATCCAAAAAAAAAAAAAATTATGAATCCTAGCTCTTACAATAATCACCTGAAAATGTGACCTATTTAGATGAGATTACCTTCACGCTTCTCGGGTCTCACTTCATAGCCTAGGAGTAAAGTGTCACGTTGTCCACATATAGGTTAAATGTATCGTTCTCAAGCTACGAATGTACGTATAAGCTTCATGCTTCATTATATAATGTGAACGTATCGTAGAACTATGTTGAAACACCGTTTGTAAAGGTGGGTGTGTGTGATGTCATATATGCCGTGATACACGTATATGTATAATATCAAGTGTCAAAGGCGTT
This sequence comes from Brachyptera putata, assembly GCA_907164805.1. NCBI lineage: Eukaryota > Metazoa > Arthropoda > Insecta > Plecoptera > Taeniopterygidae > Brachyptera > Brachyptera putata. Next base: position 8,525,169 of record OU015469.1, read on the forward strand.
GAGTACATTCGTTTACGTAGATAGACGGTGTAGTCGGGATTATGCGGATCCGCAGGTTCAGTTTTCACATTGGCAGCACTTCAAATCTTCGGAAAATCAAATATTAGAAAACCCATATCCGAAAAAACATTTGTTTGACTGTTCGTGACCAAATCTTTGAAAACCCATATGTCTGATACTTCGTTTAATCGACTGACCAATTTTGAAAAATTACATCTCCCAAAACCCATTGCTCAGATAGTTGGAACATGTACTCTCATCCAAATTGCCAGTTCCTATATTCACTCCAATACCAGCCTCTTTCCTAAAAATTCCTCTATACATAACTACCCTACAAGTCACAGTAACTCAATCCGTTCTCTCACACACTCTCACGCTTTTTTCACTCACAGCCCTCTCCATATTTGCACAACCATTTATAATAAACTACCTGCACATATAACCAGCCTTACCAAACTTTCATCTTTCAAATACAACCTGAGATCTTTTCTACTTCAGAAACCATTCTATGACCTCAATGAATGTCTGACTTCCAAGTCACACTAGTCAACCATTCCATCATCTCACATGTATTATCTATATTTTTCAATTATCTCATTCTGTTTACTTATTTTCATTTCCAGTTTCCAGTTTTAATATTTTCTTTATTTGTATCATGTACAAATCTTTGGAAGAATAAACATAACAATTGTTTTTTTTCGGAGATTTGGGGATTTCGGAGAAATGGATTTTCGACGATTTGGTATGTAGTCCTCACATTACGTTACTGTGACGATATATACGTGTGTGCGAATAAACGAGTTAGTTGTTTCCGTTGACTTGTTGTTGTTGTTGTTGTTGTAGTTGCTGTGATTGTTTTAAAGTTTCATTTGTTCTAGCTCCACTGGGCTTACAAGGAAATCAATCAAATTCATTTTTGTTTCTTAAAATAAGTTTCCTACAAACAAACTATACCTACCATACACTTATTTTGTCAACTTTTACGTCAATTGAGAATACGCAATACATTAAGAATTTAATCATTGAAAAATCATTGATTTAATCTTTCAAATACTAAACAGCAACAGTTGGCATATTATAACCACGTCGTCGACACGCCGTTTAACCACTAAATTAATGCCTTCAGGGCCAGTTTTACAAATCTTAGTTAAGAACTAATCCGATAACTATTAATTTATAGTACAAAAATAACATATTTCACCAAGGGTGATAACAAGTTAACCCTCTAACTATTGCCTAATCCACTAAATATCAATTCGTGAATCTTGGCCTCAATCAGTCAAATGTGACATTCTTGTATGGAGAAATATTGTATGAATTATTACATTTCTCTAGTAACTGAAATATGTTAGATATCCGTCATTAAACTATTCGACAATGCTTCCATGAACCTTATAGTATGTCTCCCGTGTAGTAAGTCTCCCATGTCAAAGGTATATTCAGTGAGTGAGTGTGGTTATGTGCTCTGTATACTGGTTGACTGAACTTAACGTACTAATTGTGTACCATACACTATCCTCAGCTAGCTAGCTTCTTCTCTCTCTCTCTCTCTCTTTATACCTCTTTGTCTCGTGTAATGTACTCTATACAACTAGATGCTGTCTCTCTCTCTCGCGCGCTCACTCTCTCTCTTTTTTTCTCGTGAGAACACATCAATCGTATCCAAGTACTTGTGTGTTCAACACTGATGCACATACATAGGCCTACATCTTTGTCAACGTACCTTGATCGAGTTTCGTTAAATATTGATGGTACATCAAAAAATTGAGTTAGTAAGAAGTGTCGAATATTAATTGTTATAGATGATTATCCCAAACTTTTAATCAAATTTAGTATCAATAAAATCACTGGAAGTAACTTCACCTATCAAAAAACTGAGATATATTTGATCAATTTTGGAAACTTGGCTCAGAGTGATCTATACTCTGATTACAGGTTGTATTTGACCTATCGGAAAAAGTACCACAGAGACGTTCTAATCACCCCAAAGAGAATAATTAATTGGATGAATAATCAGATCATGCGATTCATTTGGAAATCTGTGAAAAGAGGAATGAAAAATGTCATGTTCCAATTCGAATCATGACGTAATGACGAAAATTACCATTTTTGTACTACGATACTCATTTATTGTTTTATTTGCACTGGCCGAATTTTGTTCTACGATACTTGTTTATTGTTCTATTCCCACCAGCCGAATTGCCTTTGATGAGTGTTCTTTATGACCGACAGGTGAAATTGGATGTTTTTTTCATGGTTTCTAATGAATTATTGTGTGAATATTCAATCGATCTGACATGAGTAGATCAGATCAGATCAGATCAGATCAAATCAGATTGTCGTTGACTGAACCATCATTTAGGTGACCGGATTTCTATTTCCTCCGACTATTCTGACTGAGATTGTGCAGGCTTTCCCCATTGGTTGAAATGAAGACAGGACGGTCAAAAAATAATAGTTCATTGCTTTTGCGTATGAATAAAACTGTATAGATAAAATAATCCTCAGTCTGAGCATCTATAATTCACCATCAAACTCATCCAATTAACCTGATAGTTATCATCAGAAAGCAGATGAAAGTTTCAATGAATACTCGGAACAAATGATCAAGTTTCTAGAATACTTTATGTAAATGAACATTCGTCCAATTATATGCATCTCTGATACTCTGTAGAGAGTAAATCAACATTACTGATAGGTATAACGATATTTGCCTTCAATGAAATGATTTACTTCAAAGGAAACATTATTCTTTGACATTTAGTTGCATAAAACATCTCTGGATAGTTTCTTGTTCATTGGAACCAATTTGCGTTATGAATATGTATTTCTATCGGAAAAAGATGTATAAGCTAAAAGTGAGCCAAACCGAGTAACGTCACATTATATATATATATATATATATATATATATATATATACCTTGATTCTCTCTCTCTCTCTCTCTCTCTCTCTCTCTCTCTCTCTCTCTCTTTCTTCATCTCTCTCTCACAGTACTTTATGTTCGTGTTTATGAATGAATAGTTGAGCGTTGAGCGTAGAGAAGATTATAGTACCGGAAAATTTCTTTCTAATTATAAACAGGTTTTTGAGACAAATTGGTCCAGCTGATTTGGGGAATTCTAAAATCTCGCTTAGAACAGCATTGTACTGAATTTCCAATTCACCGATTTCATCCGATTGAAATGAAACTTCCACGGAATATTATCATTGTTATAAAACACGTTTCTTTCAAGTTTGAACAAAATTTGTTCGAATTTGAGAAATATCAATATGTTCATTATTGTCAACATGGATAGTTTTCAAGTTTTCAAGATGAATATTCTATGAAAAATGTCTAGTTGTGAGGTGTGATTAAAAATTTGACAGTCAACGAAGACAGAGCTAATAGTTTAGAAGTCGAGGTGAGTAAACGAAAATCATCTATTCGTTTCAGCTGTTTATCTTGAAGATGAATGGCCAACAAGATCTGTCTGAGAATTTGAAATTATATTGCGAACTTTCGCAATGAGTACAAATATAATATTGATATGAAATCAGAAACTTGGGTAGTCACGATAAAATGTGGTGATGAATGAGATATATAAATCGTAATTCATTCAGATTCATCATGAAGCGTTTTATGGATAATTATGGATAGTATGAGAAAATCAACGCAAGATCGTGGAGATTATCATTTGTTAAGTCAGTGATTGATTTAGAGGGCTGTGAAATTATTGAGAAATGTAGTGACAGCCGCACTTGCTCTAAGTAGAAGTCAAGATGCATTGAGGGTGTGAGTGGAACGCAACCCTCAATGCATCTTGGTAGACTTCCAATATCTTCACAGTATTTTTCATGTTCAGAATTCAAGTGGTAATTCGTAAAATAAATGCTCCTCTTATATGCTGCGTATTATGCCTATAATTTATATCATGATATTCATACATTACTAGCAGACTCGGCAAACGTTGTTCTGCCATCGAAGTGATTTGTAGTGAATGTTGGTTGTTAATGTGAAAATAAGGTGCTGGAAGGCGGATTAGGTGCTATCTAGCGTGTATCCCCGCAAATGTGTTGCCGAGTGCGGCCGACATTGAGTAACGCTGGTAATGTCATTGAACAACGCCATTACTGGTGTTGTCCTTGAAGTTCCAATATTTTGGATATTGCTTATAGGAGAAAGCTTGGAAGAAGATCTCGTATACTTTAGGACCATCTACCAGCCCTATCGAATGTGCGTGAGGAAATCACGGCACTCGGTCGAGCCGTTTCGGAGAAGTTCATCCTCTAACATGTGACACGAGCTTTTTATAATATATAAGATGAACGGCATCAAAATAACGTATCGTATCATCATGCATTCTATTCCTATAGGAATATAATGAAGATATTTTCTGTTCGAAATATATTTCAAATAGTTCAATTTCAACCAGATATTCACCAGAAAAAATATCAAAATGCAAATCAAAACCAATGTCAAACGATGGATGAAATGCCATATTGACATTCCATTAATGGAATTTTGTCAAATACTGATATTTCTAGTTAATATTTGGAATATGAATATTATGATCAGCTAGTTTGATATCATAATTTTTTGTTGACTGTGTTTATTTTATATGGAATTCATTTCACAGTGCTTAAATTCACAATCAGAATTTTCCAATCAAAAAACATTCCCATACAGATGGAATGAAACCTTTGCTAACATTATAGCATATGTTAATAAAAAACATATTGCAATGAGTATGCCATTGGTCGAAATATTGCAATCACACAGAAATAAATTACAACTCTATCATTGGAAGTTGATATAAAACTATAATCTATTAGTTCTATGTATCTTTTATTTGTATCTGATAAGTGGGAAGAGCTAGAATGAAACATGGAAAATATCTGGTACAAAAAGGTAAACATTGAAATAACATATGCATAATTATCCACCCGAAGAAAATTGAATCAACATTGTTATCTCGATGAGGGATGAGTGTATTTGGATCAAGAAGTCTTACATGTCCAGTATATGTAATGTCATCACATTTTCAAGAACATTCATTCGTGGAGACAGTCTGTTGATGTTGATATTATAGCATTTCAAAATATGATTCACGAAAATGTAACAGCTTATGGTACAAAACACATCTCTCGAATTATGGTATCATGAGAAATGGAAGGATATACATTGAGATCTGGAAGGATGGATGATAAAATAGACGGAGGTCAATATTGTAGATGGACGTTTTTATTTTTCCCTAAAATAGAATCTGATGGTCCTCTCATCCAGAACTCAGTTACAATTTCCAATTTGTTGAATGAGCTATATAATAATTGATCATTTCATTTGGGGTGGTGGGAAAGTGGCTTCTTGTGGTGCCCAATCTTATTCTTTCCACTATGATATCCTTAACCTTGATCAGGAAACAAAAAGGTTCGAGTCAAGTGTTCGATCACAATAATAATTAGAAGAGCTTCAGCGAGGATTCAATTTGATGTACTGAAAAAAATTGGTGTTCGTTTTTATGTTTTCTCGTGTTTTTTGTTTTTGTTTTTTCTTCATGTTTTTGTGTCGGTTCTCCACAGGTCAAACGACTACAGCTATCAACTTCGAACTTTTTTTCAATATGGTACACTCTTCTGACTTAGCTCTATAGTGTTGTGGAATTGTCGGGTGGTAACTTTTTTATTATGAATTTTAGAAATTTCAAAAATACCCATTAGAATTACACAGCGGAAAAAAAAATATTTTCCAAAAAAATGATATTTTGCGTGAAGTTGGATTACATTTTGATACACATTTCTAAAAGATTTCAGCATGATCGGGTCAGCCATTTTGAAGAAAAAACATAAAATGTGCTAAATTGGTACCACTCGAAGCAGTTTTTACCCATTTTTACCCATGCTATTACTATCCGCTCGTCTAACAACGCATATATGGCGTTTTCCTAGTAATGATAAAAATACACATTAGTATAGTGGTGAAATCAGGAGTATAAAAATCAAAATATATTAATTGTTGTTATGATAAGGCAACCCAGTTCCCACGACATCTCTAAAAAAATCAATGTATTCTGAATGTGAATTGGCTGTCAGCAAGTTTGTTGTCCATTACTCTCTACGCGTTGTTTATTTCTCGTAGATCGTGTTAAATAACGCGGTATGTGGGTTATCCAAGTTTACGAGCCATGAACGTAACCAGAGTTATTGTTATCACAGAAGCAAGTAGCCGCATACATATGCATGAGTCGAATATGATGAGAGACCGAGAGACGAGAGAGGCAGAGTACTAGAAAGAGACAGAAAGAGAGAGATAGGAAGATAGAGAGATAGATAGAGTTGGAGGGAGAGAAAAAAAGAAAGAGAAAGAGAAAGAGAAAGGGAAAGAGAGAGAGAGAGAGAGAGAAAGAGATAGAGAAAGAGAGATACGATGTGTTCACTCGATCCAGATTTTTTTCTATTTTCTGTATCATCAAAGTTGGTGATTATGTTTATCAATTGACTGGGACAAACAACTATAGCTCGATTTGAATATGAAATTTTTTTAGAATTCGAAGTTGAAATAATTGATATTGAATAGTTATCAAACATCAATATTTATTCATCATTTCACATCATCATAGTATCATAAAAACGAACGTTTGAAAATTTCACTGCTCTGAAAACCATGAAGAAAAAGTAGAGGAATATTTAATTGATCAAGAAAGATAGAATGTATGAAGATATAGAGTGTACACGTTGAGAGAGAGAGAGAGAGAGAGAGAGAGAGAGAGAGAGAGAGAGAGAGAGAGAGAGAGAGAGAGAGAGAGAGAGAGAGAGAGAGAGAGAGAGATAGAGAGAGAGAGAGAGAGAGCAGGAGAAAGAGAGAGAGAGAGAGCGAGAGCGAGAGCTAGAGAAAGAGAAAGAGAGAGCAAGAGCAACTAGCCGTTAGAGAGAGGATACATACTTCACTGTTATAAAAGTGGAAGGTATGGGTGTTGGGGAGTTTGGGAGTCTGGGAGTTGGGTCGTGATGAATAACTTAGGTCACTGATGCACAGTCTGGCTATTCAATGTTATCCCTTCATCCATATGTTAAACATGCATCAAGTCCTATGAGACTACGACTAACGATATATGTATCTTAGTCATTGTAACGAGCCATGAGACGGTGACAAGTGTGATGATACACTAGGAAAACGCTATATGCGTTGTTAGACGAGCGGATAGTAATATAGTATGAGTGAAAATGAGTAAAAACCGCTTCGAGTGGTACCAATTTAGCACATTTCATGTTATTTCTTCAAAATGACTGATTCGATCAAGCTGGAAATTTTTAGAAATGGGTATCAAAATGTAATTCAACTTCAAGAAAAAAATTCGTTTTTTGGGAAAATGTGTATTTTTTTTCCGCTGTGTTATTCCAATGGGTATTTTTGAAATGTCTAAAATTCATAAAAAAAGTTACCACCCGATAATGCTACAAACTATACAGATATAAGTTAGATGAGGAACCATATTGAAAAAAAGTTTAAGCGACCTGTAGAGAACCGATAAAAAAACATGAATAAGAAAAAATATATAAAACGAACACAGCTCGTCTAATGACATTCTACTAAAAATCAACTGTACTAAAAACCAACTCAACTGAAAAAAAACGAACTTCTGGAAACCTAGTGTCCTTATAAAATCAACTGACCCCTGAACTTCTATTTCTTGGGTAACCTGTATAGAGCTAGGTGAAATTAAAGGGTTTGGGTGCTCCTATTCACAAATCATTAACACTCATTGAATGATGTATATCAGCTCTCCAGGGATGGTTAAGGTCAGGTGGGTAACATTTGTATCAAATGGAATTACTGAAGGTCAGCTGGTTTTCAGGCCAGTTTGTTTACAGTACGGTTGTGTTTCAGGACATCTCATGCATTATGCTGGTGCGAATTGACAATGAATGCAAATAGTTTTTTTTTTTTTTTTTCAAAATGTTTTGAGGGAGCGGAGGGTTAAAGCCGCAGAAAGTCAGAGTGGGGACTTGGAAAATAATTTAGCGGGCGAAACAAGCTTTCCGTGGGCGAAGGAGATTTGAGAAACCCGCACACAAGTCAGAGTGCGGGACTTGTAAACATGAGCTGGCGGTGACCGGCACATGCAGCGCAGTGGTTAACGCGCTCGCTTCATGTGATCCGGTAGGCGAGGGGAATTCCGAACCCAGTTCGATCCCGCCGCCGACCATCTTTACAGAAGTTTTTCATGGTTTCTCTCTGTAGTCTAGGCTAATGCCGGGATGGTTCCGACAATAAGTCGGCCATGATCACTTCCTTCCCACTATCCTCCCCATTACCCAAGAACCTTCATCTCATCATCCCATCATCTCATTAATCATCCATCCGACGCCATTAGATCTCAGTTATCATAACAGTGCGTCTTTAAAATCCCATATATATGAGCTGGACCCCTATTCCTGAGATAAATGAGATGTGAGAAAAATCAAAAACCATCTCATATAATAATGACATATTTCATCTCATATTTTATGTGAGATACTCGTTTTCTCACCTATTTTTATTTTCCTCACATCTCATTTATCTTAGGAAACTATCTCATTTAATAATGACATATTTCATCTCATATTTTATGTGAGATACTCGTTTTCTCACTCATTTTTATTTTCTCACATCTCATTTATCTCAGAAATAGGGGTCCTGGCGGCATTGGTTTTTAGTTCAGTTGATTTTTAGGACAATTGTTTTTCAGTTCGGTTGGTTTTTAAGACACTTAGTTTTCAGTAAACTTCGCACCTTCTCACGTGCATGTACCCCCTTAATACGTGCCTTCCTCGTATTCCACCTTTGTCGTATAACGTGTTCACATTCGCTATACAGGACATCTCCACATCAAAAGGACACCGTACACTTCTTATACTTTGTGGTCATGTATACATTCAATTACATGACGTTCTACGCATGTCAACATACCACGCATCATGGCAACCGTACGCATGATGCGTCTGTAAATACGCTTCTTTGGTCGCATAAAGTTGGGGAAGAAGACACCATCTCCATTGGGGATGTTACACTGAAACAAGGTATAAGTTGACATGAGGGTTAGTTTGGTCGTGTGTCTGACGTTTACATAGATGTAGCTAGAGGGATACGTAGGGAAAAAAAACGATACGTATAAATGATTTGTTATTTTTTCTGAATCGTTCCAATGTTTTGGTTGTATAAATAAGTATATTTGAATTTCACCATACCTCGTCTTTGATCGAATTGAATTGTTTGACTGAATTATTTCAGATTTTTCAATGTATGTCTTGAGTCAAATAAGAACATGAAATGTGTTTTCTTGGTTTTTATAATTGACTGATGAGAAGGCCCATAATGAATAAGGTATTTTGTCTTGGATATAATTTATTATGCATATAAATTAATTTGCGTTATGAACATGCATTTCTATCGGAAAATGATGTAGGCCTATGAGTTGAAAGTGAGCAATACCGTGTATCATCACATCATATATATATATATATCATACATATATATATATATATATATATATATATATATATATATATATATATATATATATATAAATATATATATATATATATATATTAATATATATATATATATATATATATATATATATATATATATATATATATATATATATATATATATATATATATATATATATATACATATATATATACTGTATATATTCACAAATTGTAGCTCAAATGCTCGATTGTTATTTAGTACGCAATTCACCCTGCTTGGGCGGTCACGAAACAAAGTGTCATTGCTTCTATTCAATTTATCCACTTGATTTTCGTGTAACCCATTTCAACCGCATCGCATTTCTTTCCTCATCTGATTTAATTTCGCTCATCTAATTACTTTCATTACCGGGGGTATACGTACCACAAGCGAAAAGCGTTTGTGTACACAAATTGAGTTGGTTAGTTATTTTCCACTCTTGTATAATGTATTTTTGTCTGCTATACAATTAGCCCTTTCTACTACTCCCTTCACGCGTCCATTTCGACCTCTTTCCTATTCCGCTCATCATCCCCTTCAACCCTCACCGCCGAACATCAACCCTTGAGCATGCAATGTTCGTGCGAATGTGCGAACACCGAATGTTTGCCAGGCTATAGAAGTATATGAACGAATATCGTGGGCAGAAATTACTACATTGTCGTGAAGTGCAATTCTCTGACGGAATACGTAACAAGCGAGGAAATCTGAACTAGAATATAAATTATTCGGTATTTTGATACCAGATAGAGATTATAATTGATGACGATAGTGATAAGACTTGATTGAAGAAAGATAATACCACAATAAACACATTACTTTTCATGATATCGACCAGTGATAACGGTCATCAGGATCTTTCTCCACTATATTTATATATATATATATATATATATATATATATATATATATATATATATATATATATATATATATATATATATATATATATATATATATACCACTTGTTGGTGGTGCTTATTATCATATATATATATATGATAATAAACACTACCAACAAGTTCAGAATTGGAATAATATCTCTGATCGTGACTTTCCAATGGAAGTTTTTGAAATTATTGATAATTTCAGTCAGTTTCATCACGATATCGTAAGAACGTGTAATCAGTGTCATGAACGTTCTGCTTCAGTAATCATGATTCAAATGTACTCTCAATAATGTGATTCAATCCCCAATCATACCTGTCATAATTCGCAAAAAAGAATTAAATTATATACGATCTACAATTGCGAATGTATTAATGAGATTTGATGAACATTCATTCCTAGATAAAATCTGATATTGTTCATGTTATCATAAACTAGTTAATGAAAACTACACAACCAAAAATTCAAGCGAAGTTCATCAAAAAACCTTTCTCACTCACTAATGAATTCAAGGGAAGATTTGTACCGCAGTATTTTCATTCCAGAGAACATCATCCTCATTATTATTATAATTGATATCATCATCATCATTGTTATGATTGTTATTATCATCATCAAATTTCCATTAAAATATTTCCACATAATTATTGTTCTAACATAACCATTATATTTCAAACTGACCAACATAAATAGTAACCCCATATACCATTACCAGCTCTGGACCTAGTCTACCATAACACATGCTGTTGGCCGAAATGGGATGAGTTAATGGGAAAACAGGACTTTACGGGAGTGAGGGAAACGGGATACTAACCTGATTGTTCAAACTCAACAAAATGTGGTTATGTTAATTTCATGGATAACATCATTTTATTGAGTTTCTTCCCCGAATGATTAGTTCAAACGCGGAACATTTAAACATACCACATACGAATGGTGTTCGTTTACCACACTCGTGAATGCGAGCGTGACGCTTCAACGAACTTGTCGACGTATAGAGCCTTGACGTGGGAACGTGACACTCGGATCTGTATGTATTGACTAGCTGGAGGGGGAATACTGATAGGAAGGATGTGTTTATTTTGTTAAATGAAAGTTTATTGTGAAATCAAATTGAAATCACATTTGGAGTTATGGTGAAAAGTGTATTCATGAAGGTATACATATGACTGATCGAAATTTCGGGATTCAGTTTGGAATTTTTAATAGTCTACGTGTATGCATGGTATTACTATCATTGATATAATTATCGATTGATTTGTTGTTGATTTACATAGTCATTGGAGATAAAGTTCAAATACCATGAAAATTACACATTGTCATTCCCTGAATTGATAGTCATTGTACAGTATTTTAGCCAGATGTTATTAGCCATTATGTTAGTCATTATATTGGAAACGAATGAAATTCATGGATGAAATTAGAACTACTTCTTTCCAATTTGTTGAATTCGTACAGCTGCAACGAATCTCACAAAAATTAACGGAGTATTCACAATCATCTAGTTGGTACCCCCAGCACAATCCTTTTTGGAATGTGATTTTGGTGCAGGAGGGGGGCAGCACACACTAACATATCAACGACACAAACGTAGCACAAACGATTGGTGTAGTTGCATTTCGGATGCATTCCGAATGTCTCGAAAGGGGATTCTGGCGTACCCCTAGCACCCATTTTAAATGCGGTTTTGGGACAGAAGGAGTGCAAAAAAACGGAAATTTCAACGTCACAAACTATTGATATCATCAAAAGTTTGTGAATGAAGAGAGAGGGTTCTAGGGTTCAAACCTTCTCTCTTCCAGCCCGATCTCTCTCTCTCTCTCTCTCTGTCTCTCTTTTACGCATTCCCCTCTCATCCCCGACCATGTGTATTTGCACACAGCAAGAGTGGGTGGGCGTGTGTAAGCCTCATACGACACGAACGATGAAATGTGACAATCAAATATGAATAATTAGAAAAGTCTGTTTGGTAACCATGGAAACGATGTACAATATAAGCTATGTAGCTACCATCAGGTTGCGACCGGTGACCGTTATTGGTTCATAGATTTAACCGCGATATGAGTTACGTAATGCGTTGTTTAATACGTGATTAGATTAATGCGTTACGCGTTTCAGTTTGTTTTGATTTGTTTGACGGACAATAGTTCAGTATTGGACATTATATAATACATCCGTCACAATAAGCTAGTGATATATTCGTGCGCCATTGTTGAAGCTATTCGTGTGGAATTTTGAACAACAATGACGATGAAGTATACATATCCGAGAGAGAGAGAGAATAACAATTTTAATGTCAGCTGTTCACAAAATGTGATTGACCACTAGGATCCAGCTTTATAAATCTATACAGAATTACAATTGAATTACTAAATTACGTATATAAAATTATTAAGTTATATCTAGGTATAAAAATCGTCGATTTAAAAAAAATGAACGTTATTGAAAAAAAAGAATACAGATAATAATAATAAGTTTCAAGATTAAATAGTTGAAATAAATAATAGTGCTTACAATGTTTCTTTCAACAATTCATAGAATTGACTTGTTGTCTACGCATCTAATAATCTACTATGTAATCCATGATTCACGTTGCTTAGTTTAATTCCATGTAGCAGGATTTACTTCTGTATACGATGTTCAAAAGTGAGAACTATTTATTATGACAGAAATATGTGTATCATGTTTCGTGTTATAATTTGAAATCACTTTCACGTTGATAATAATCATGATTAATGATCATAATAATGATAATAATGATGATGTGGAGCTCATATTATGAAGTTCACTATTCTCTATGTGAGAATGAATATTATTTACGTTTGGGATGAGGATGGGATAGGATCCAGGATAAGGATACACATTTCTGAATGTGTGTTTATTGAACATTCTCAAGAATGTCATGTGTAGAGGAAATTGTTCCACCTCAATTTTTCTTTTTTTTCAAGATTCGAAGAATTCATTTGTTCCTCGCATAACTTCAAAATTGGAATATTTTACTCATTTTCGATCAAATTGAGACAATTTTATGAAATATATTCTCGGTGAATTGGTGTCGGAAACTCAAACAATTTTGTATCTGACTAATCTGTAATAATGAAAAGATCTGAGGTAACGGGAAATGAATTTCAAATTCCAACAGATATGAATCAGATCGAAAGCATGACACTGTTACAAGACTATACTTCCGGTAAGGGTCGTGGTAAGGTTATGCAGATAACTATTTGTATTTCACGACTGACAAAATGAGAATAATAAATAATAAGAATGAGAATAAGAATAGTAATCCCAGTAAGAATCTCAACACAGAGGCGACTAGTTGAATAAACCAAAGTTTCAATCAATTTTGATCATCATGGAAGCAAAGAACTTTAACTAAAATACTCAAATCGATCGAGAATACGATTCACAACAGATAAACGGTGAATTCCATTCAAACCACCAAGGAAATATATTAATTCTCTCAAACATAATCGATCTGGTTCCTCAACTCCTCATTCTCGAATGAAAATTCGAATAATAATAAAATCTAATAAAAATGGAGTCACAGTAAAATCATTATTAAACAACTAGAACTTGTAGTCGGTAAAACATTTCCACATAAGTTTTCGTATTATATTTTTAATGTACTTTTTTACCTTGCGTAGTTGCTATACATATTTCTAATTTATTAACTCCTATACTCTTCCTATTGTGTACACGAGAGAGATAGATGGAGAGGAAGAGAGAGAGAGATAGATGGAGAGGAAGAGAGAGAGAGAGAAAGAGAGAGAGAGAGAGAGTAGAATGGAGTAAAAGGGTCTGTTAGGAGTGGTGGGAGGAAAGGGGAAACAAGAGAATACGTTATGAGAATCTTTTTACAAATTAATGTATTTATTAAAAAATGGTGGGTGCGTTACAGACGAGCAAATGAGGACCACGTATAGTGAAAAAAAAAGAAAGAGAGATGTTTTATATATGTAAAAGGCAAAAGTTTGAAATTAGCCTGATATTATCTCAGTCCAATAGTAGGAATTTATGCTCATTTTTCTCATTTTTTTTCTGAAGAAGATAATAATATGAAATTGCTTAAAAGAGCAAAAGTAAAGAATAACAGTATGCGCTTATACTCGCTTGTGTTATATATTACAGTAAAACTGAGGATAGAAAAACTTCCTTAATATTATTATAACACGTCAAATTTTTAATACGATAAGAATTTAATATAATGAAGAATTTCATTCAGAAGTTCTGACAGTTTGAATTAAACATTGAATTAGTTTTTAGAATATTATAAATAATGCACTTTTATTATGAATATGATTGTTCTCTAGAGAATAGAAAATGTTAATTAATATTGTGAAAGGTATAAGACTTACTGAAGTAGTGAAAATTGAACAGATTCACGACAAGAAATTTTCCATTTTCTATTTCCAGTTATGAAGATTTTAATTAAATTATTCGTATCATCTTGAAAACTTAATTTTTCATCTTCAAAAACAGAGAAACAAGAGAGAGATTTTAATAATATATGTAATTTGAACTAAACCAATATTGAATTTGAGAAGGAGAAACTAATCTCATATATAGGCCTACATATATACTATAGCTGACTCGGCAAACGTTGTTCTGCCATCGAAGTGACATTGAATTACGCCGTCAATGACATTGTACAACGCCATTACTGGTGTCGTCCTTGAAGTTCTAATTTTTGGATATTGCTCATAGGAGAAAGGTTGGAGGAAGATCTCGTATAGTTTAGGACCTTCTACCAGCGCTATCGAATGTGCGTGAGCAATTTCACGACACTCGGTCGAGCCGTTTCGGAGGAGTTCATCCTCTAACATGTGACACGAGCTCTTTATATATAAGATGATAATATATACATATATATATATATATATATATGTATATATATATATATATATATATATATATATATATATATATATATATATATATATATATATATATCATCAGGGATTCTTCTTCGCAGCTCGGCGAACTACCGAGCTGCAGAGAAGAATCCCTGATGATGGTAGGTCGATGGAGAGATAAATGGAATAACTTAGGATACGGCATGCATATTTAGAAAAAATGATTTCACAAAGTATATTTCTTTATTACGGTCTTCACGTCCATTTCAGATCAAATTCGAACGGTGTAATCTACACATATTATTATTATTATACATATTATCATCATATGTATCATACTATATTATATTATATTATATTATATATTTATACTGTATTATACTTATTATACATAAAATTCTAAACTGACCTCGCATAATTCATATGAATCGTAATATTCTCATATGGAACCAGATGGTTGATTATTTGTTTGAAGGGCCAGTTCTTCATCATCTCAGCACATTGAAATAAGAATGTAACCACGTTCCGTTACTGGATGAGACTGAAACGTTGCATACTGTGATTCGATTTCAAAATCATACCACCATGTTGAGTGTCTAATGAAATATATACAAAATTATTCATCTTTTTCGAGACAAAAAAGCGTATTACATAATGTAAACAGTATTCCAAGAAAGCATCAATTTGATACTATTCATATCCATTTTACTATCCACAAGCCTACAATCAATCTTTGCGTCAGAATGAGTATATTCACCGGCTTAAAATTAACAATTCGCTAAGAAAACTTCCAGTCAGTTACCAAAACAGTTCCAGTCAAGAAGAGAAAAGTACGTTCGAACATCCAAAAATATATGCATAAAGTTGATATTGAACGAAATTATATATAATACATTAAATCATTTAAAGCTGTTTTGATAATTCGCTCATTTAAAAGTAAGATGTATCAACATTTAATATGAAAATATGCATATATTCATAGTATACCATCCGTACGAAATTTTCCTCACACCTGCGAACTCCCCCCCCCCCCCCCCCCCCCCTCCCCGAAGACCATTTTCCCTCAGGAGCGTGAACGAATATTTGAATACAGATAACACTGGTAGGGCTTGTATACCGGTCACCCGGTTTGTCGCCCAACATATTTGTATTTGTATCTGTAAAGTGAGAGAACAAATATTCAATATCGATCGTATAGTTTCAAAAATAATCAAAGGTCATCGTTGTAAAGTAGCTGTAATTAGTGAAGTAATAACGGCTGTTCGATTGGTAAGATATCTCTTGTATCTTTTCAGTTCCATACCTATTTTCTGCTGAAATGATTGATGGAACAAAAAAATCATCGATAGAATATATAATGGGCTCATTCGCTCTACCAATTATTATATCCGATGGGAGGGGGTGAAGGTGCGGGGTTCGAAATGAATGATACTGATCATGCAATTGAAGTTATTTGGAATATTAGCCATGTCATATAAGATACGGCTCGATCGAGACTCGAACCCAGGACCTTCTGATTGCCGGTCAGGTGCTCTTTCAACTGAGCTACATAGGCATTCCTGAGGTGTTACCAAGTTACCGGGCTGAGATATGACCATACTCAAAGTGACGACCCTACCGGGGCTAGCCCGATGGTTAACTTTTCGAAATCAATAACTTTAAAGGGAAGGAACCATCCCGGCATTAGCCTAGACTACTGAGGGAAACCACGAAAAAAACCTGTAAAGATGGACGGCGGCGGGGATCGAAACAGATTCGAAATTCCCCTCGCCTTCCGGATCACACGGAGCGAGCGCGTTAACCACTGCGCTGTATGTGCCGGTAATAATATCATACAGGTCTACATTTAAATATACAAATCTATTTAATATGAATAATGGGTATGAAACAATCTCTTTTTTCTCACCATTTTTCCTCATAATTTTTTAACTGAGCTTCAAATTCAAAAGCTACACCGCCGCTTTGGAATTGAGTGTGTAATTGAGAGAGTGAGAGAGAAAGAGAGAGAGAGAGAGAGAGAGAGAGAGAGAGAGAAGCAACAACACCGTCGTTTTGTCGAATGTTTAACACGGGGTCTGACGGCCGTGGTAACGATATTAACTTCATTTACTCCTCTATTTTTGATATCCATCGTTAAATCTCGACATGATAGCTGAAACGCTTGTGTTTTATGGAGTCGCGAGGTAGTCATAAAATACCATTGGAGAGAGAGAGAAAGAGAGAGTGAGAGAGAGTGAGAGAGTGATAGAGAGAAAGAGAGAAAGAGAGAAATAAAGAGAGAGAGAGAGAGAGAAAGAGAGAAAGAGAGAGAGAGAGAGAGAAAGAGAGAGTTATTTTATGAGGGTAATATAAATGCTATGAAATTGTGAAAATTATATTGTTAAATATTTGATACAAAGGATGACAGGCTCAGACGAACGGTAAATTTGATAACATCGTTGATATTATGAGAAGTGTTTTTGTCAAAATTTTACTTTAATTTTTATGTACCATTTACTACATATATCTGAAGCTCAGCATATTAACCGGAGCTTCGTATTCGCGTTTAAGTTAATATAAGAAAATAACAATATATTTCCTTGGTCTCACAGATCTAATGTCAATCTGCAAACTATTATCTATAAGGTACGAAAATAATACAATAAAAAGTTACCGCTAACTGTTAGTCAATCCACTAATAACTATCAGTAGATAGAACTGTATCATATTCAATCATGAATATATTATATAATATCTTTCTCAAATGAACTTTTTTGAGGACATTTTTGATGAGCCGTCCCCTTGGCTCATTTCACTAACGCGCAATGTGTTAGGAACTGAAGTTTTTATGGGAGTGGTTTCGAGTCTCGCATAAGCCATGCGTTTCTTCAAACTTCCTTGTACCTACACTCCGTCCTTCCATTACCACACGCTCATTCGTACCCCCATATAACCTAGCTGTTGATGGGGTCGTCGAGCAGCATCAAATTATATAAATGAATGAGATGGAGAAGTTTCATTCTCATTATGTCAATTTGATATACGTTCAATCAGTCTGGTTATATTTAATGTGGAAATGTGGAAATATAAATGTGAAAATTTGACACAAAGTCAGTGTTTTCCGGTACAATTGGTACATTCTCGATCCACTCTCATCATTCTGTCACATGGATTTAAATATATCATCGGGGAATACAAATTAACATTGGTATTGCGTACACAAAACTGAAGTTTTGTATTCTCATCTCTTTTTGAATGTGAATTTCATTTTATCATTTGTTAGAGCTTAGAAAACAGATGTTCATTAATTGAGAACAAATTACGAATAATGAATTGTTTGAATCATAAATGCCAGTCATCTGTATAGTGTGATTTGAACGTTTAATAATTACCTACTGTGTAATGAATTCAATGTATATTATTCATGTAAAAAAGCAACAAGTAATATTATTGTGAATTATATCAAATTTCATTCTCAATTCTTCTTTGTAACTTTCATTAACATTTAATTTGTTCATAAATGGAATTCATAGCATCAAAAACCAACCAACGCGTTTCCTCTCCGATATTTCATCGCTGCATATTTACTTATTCGCGTGCTAAATATCACTTTAATTAAATTGCAGAGTGTGTGCTTTGCCTTATTATTCTATTTGTTTTACTCTTCAATTAACAATCGCTTAACCTATCCAATAAAATTACCCGCTGGTATAATTGCATTTGAAAAGCTATACAGAAGAATTTCAACTGAAATATGAATACAAATATTAAAATTACATGTATGGATCGAGTTGGTTAGATACTAAATTAATTTTCGAAGGTTTCAATGTTTTGTATTTGAATTGAAAATGATCAAATGAAGCTGCTGTTTAAAACAGAATCTGTGTGAACTACATTGATCATGAATGAAGAATGGATGAAGTTTCTAGTTTTGTGGTGACTCGAGTAATCGGAGCGTTTTGAGATATGTATGTGTGATATTACGGGAAACTATACACACACGTTGAGTTTGAAACCATCAAGTCAATGGCTATGTGCGTTACCTATTGATTAGACGAGCTTCAGCGAGGATTCAATTTGACATACTGAAAAAAAATTGTGTTCGTTTTTATGTTTTTTTTTTCCTTTTTTTGTCGGTTCTCTACAGATCAAACGGCTACAGATATCAACCTCAGACCTTTTTTCAATATGGTTTCTCATCTCACTCAGATCTGTATAGCTTTGTGGCATTATCGTGTGGTAACTTTTTGTTCTATAAATTCTATAAATTTCAAAAATACCCATTAGAATAATACAGCGAAAAAAAAAAATCCATTTTCCCAAAAAAATGAATTTTCGCTTGAAGTTGAATTCAATTCTGATACACATTTCTGGAAATTTCCAGCTAGATCGGGTCAGCCATTTTGAAGATAAAAAATAAAATGTGCTGAATTTGTACCACTCGAAGCAGTTTTTACCCATTTTTACCCATACTATTACTATCCGCTCGTCTAACAACGCATATATGGCGTTTTCCCAGTCAATAGCTGAAATCTTGTTCATCGTGAGAAGAAAACTAAGTCAAAGATATTCTATTCCATCACTCTGTTTGTCCTCCCAACTTGATTTCACTTTCAAGTTAGAAGAAGAATCGAAGACTTGGTAGAAAAATGTAGATTTTTTTTCTCAACATGGATGGTTGAATTGTCAATCATTTCTTATCGTATCAGTTGACTCTTCATAGTTTTTGAATATTATCACGATATATATATATATTGAAATCTAGTACAGAGGAGATACAGATATATCAGATGTAATACAGAGAAATGAATTAATTATAATTTCTTAAAATGAGATGATGATTTATGGTTTTCTCTTGAATGTATGTATGTACAAATATTTAATATATGTACTGTACATTGTACATCACGTCCAATAACAGTGATTCAAATACAAACAGTATGCCCAGAACGTAAACCAGGTCATCATAATTTTATATGTTGCTCTCGCTTATTTTGATATGATCCGTGATATACACCCACTTGTATGGATAGACATGTTACAATGTTGTTCATAGGTTGTATCTATCATTGAATTACTACTAGGAAAACGCCATATATGCGTTGTTAGACGAGCGAATAGTAATAGTATGGGTGAAAATGTGTAAAAACTGCTTCGAGTGGTACAAATTAAGCACATTTTATGCTTTTTCTTCAAAATGGCTGACTCGATCAAGTTCTTTTTTTTAAATCGTCGACTTTTATACCTAGACATAAGTTCATAATTTCAAAGAAGTAATTTTTGTAATTCAATTGTGATTTTGTATAGATTATCAAGCTGGATCCTTGCGATCAATCACATTTGAGTTAACAGCGGACAATAAAATTGTTATTCTCTCCTTCTTTTTCAACGTCCCATATGATATTTATACTCTTGGATGTCCAACAGTAACCTTAGTATTATTAATCTTCATTTTTTACTTCGTCTCGAACTTTCGACGCTTTTATTCTCATCATGTTCATTGTAAATTAAAAGTTGACATTATAATAATATTGTGAAAAGTTATTGAGAAAAAGTTTCAGAATAATTTCAGATTGGAATCACGTGTGCTCGAAATGACGATGAGATAATTTTTAGAAAGTTACGTTTCCAACAAATGTGTTTGAAAAACGAATTAAAATGTGAATTTTCATATGAAAGGTTTTTTAATTGATTGAAACTTTCAGCAGTCTGGAATTGGAAAATGTCCCTCCATCAATTATCGAATACATTAAATATTATGTCCTAATAGGTACACATTTTGTGATAATATAAACATTTATTGTTTCATCGAAAATAATTACGTCACATTGTTGTTTGAGAATATGTTGACTCAATAACAAAGAAACCATTAAAAAGTGTACGTCTCAGTGAGTAATGTTTTCCAATACGGTTGTACACAATTGTTTATGAAGGTCTATTTTATTTTTGAATCGGCATTCAGGAGTCCAGAGTTCGATCCCTGTCATGATCATGTATCAAGATCAAGTATAAAGTTTCTCGCAGTTTCATGAGAAGTTCAATTGACGCAATAAATTATGTACTTGAAATGTACATTCTCACTGAGAGGTTTAAAAAAAAACAATTTTGTTCTCAATACGTGAACTATATAGAAAATATGTAATATCAATCATTCAATTAGTTTTATATTGCTGTATTCTGATAGTTGGTGGAAACAGATATCACGAAAAACTATGGTGAGTACATACTCAGTTAGACCCATTATCATACTGGTTATTTCAGCACTGGGCGGTCAAAAAAATTATTCGCAATAACGCTCAATGTGTAAACTTTGTGTACTAATGAATTGAACTATAAATGATCGTAAATTTGTGAAACTTATATAACAATATTCGATCATTTCACAAGTGGCGAATCAATATGATGGTATACGCACGTTCCCTACGATTTCTCGCTTCCAGCTATTCCCAAACATTCGAATCGCACGAAGACCCGAGCGGATATATACGATGTTCATTTTGTAATTCATTTTAATTAAGGTAACCCCGAGTTGTTTGGTGTAAGGGGTGGTAGGGGGGGAGGGAGACGGGGTTGTCGTCATGGGAACCTGAGAATACGTGGACACACTGCCTTCTATATACTCGGCGGCAAAAAAAAAACGATTGTTCGAAAATTTATCCTATAGAATAATTTGTCATTTCACTGTTTAGAAATACGATAGAAATTCAGGGTACAATCAGAGACCTCAATATCTAACTACGTATACAGTTTCATCTTACAGATTACTAATCCAGCACTTCCACATTTAATTATTATTGTCCGTAATGATATTTCAATCCAGTTACGTGTTTCTTGTGATCGTGCCTATTTCAATGTGCCAATGAGGAAAAAGATACAGGAAATATTTTCAATGAGGAATGAAATCATTCGGTGAAACTACTCACGTGTAACATATAATTTTGATGAACTGATATGCTATACATGCCATATTTTTCCATCGTCGATTATACACTATGGCCTATTCAGAAGAGAATTCAGTAGTGAACTTGAAAATTACTTGCAAATTAAGAACTTATACATTTGAAAATTCATTGAATATACTTGTTCCAAAAAGGGCAGTCGTTCATCAGCAAAATAGATACAAATATCAACAGTTAAGGTTGTACAACTTTGTTATTTGGACTCACCTTTGGATGAATTGGATGAGTTCATGAAACATCCTCTAATGAACTACAAATGGACGAATGTAACGGTGGTATTTGTGTTCGTTATGCTTGTTTCTTTTCTTGTATACAATCGAGTATAATATCAACTTCTCGAAAGGAATAAAAACAAATTGTATCACACAAGCAGTTCCAACAATAAAATTATGAATAATCGTACATTCAAAATATTCACGAACATGCAATCTTCACTTCTAAACTAGGAACTCTTCAATGACACATGAAAGTTACCAAACTATATTAAAATATCTAGTCTGTTTGTCCCAATTAGGTTCGGAGAATTTTTACAAAACTTATATACAACTCAGTATAGTTGTATGTTAGTTCATTTTCTGAACATCAGAGCTTACTTGATAAAAATATCAAACGAAATTGAGAAATGAGAGAAAGCTGAACATTCACGTGAGCATGCATGCCAAAGACATATAGCAAACCTCTCAAACTAAATGAAGAGTAAACTTGGAAATATTATGAGTTTGTAGTCAGACTTATTTCATACATTGAAATGGCATGGAACCATATGTATATATATATATATATATATATATATATATATATATATATATATATATATATATATAATATTCTCATGCATGGCGTTGCAATTAATTTCAAAATTCGCAACTCACGTGAATAGTTTGCTGAGTAATTATTCCAGATCATTGTTGTTGCAAGCCGCTTTGTGTAACCAGACCTCTGCTTTCAAGAACGAAGTCACCGTTGAGCTTGGATTCGAGTCACATTAAGTATACGTTTTTGTACGAATACGTTTTTTATACGTTAAGTATATACGTTAAGTGTATACGTTAAGTATACGTTTTTTTTCAATGTTGCTCAACGACCCCACCAACAGCTAGGTTATACGGGGTACGCATGAGTGGATAATAATGAAACGATGGAGTGATGATAGGTGAAAGGATGTTTCACAAAAACCCATGCCTTATGCGGGACTCGAACCCACGCCCAACGGTGTCTTCAGTTACTACCGCTAGCGATAATTGACTCAGCCACCGAGGCGGCATTTCCTTACTTTTATCATCACTTCATAGTTAAGAAATCAATGAATGTACGTCTTTTCATGAATTGAAATATAATTTCATGAATATAACATATTACAATATAAGTTCTGACAACATTGTCATCTCATACTGAATCTACCAAATTGTGACCTACGTAACAATAAATACATAGTGAAATGTAGTTCATAAAAAAGTAATCGGACATATCAGGAATTACTTCGGAACGATGAGATTGAGCATTTTCATAATAATAAAGACAAAAAGTCAATGCATTCGATATCAATGATACAATATTTTTGCCAATTATTTAAAATGTATTGTAAATAATACAACTCAAAGAAGTATGATTCAATTATTTCCAATCAAATTATTAAAATTTGTAATTGGAATACTTCGAACCAAACGGAGACCGCGTTTGATGATCCACGTCCATCTACAACTTCCAGTTATATTAATTTTTAACGAACACTTCTCTTTCTCGTCCAATAATCTTCATTAAACGTCTTCTATATTTCGTAATTACCAACTTCCTTGAGACGTTGAACGTGATGCTGTATAGAACGGTTATAAGAAGATCATTTGTAGTAAACGCAGTGAAATCATTGTTCAACAAAGTCAGCTCCAAACTGAGCTCGAACTGAGATCACTTATCTCTCCCAACTATTCCGAACGATAAACTTTGCACAGATACACGATTCTCGGTGGGTCTATGTGTGTGTGTGTGCGTGCGTGCGTGTGTTTGAGTTTATGCAAGTACATCTATAGCTTCATGTGTGACTGTTGCTAATTGGTTTCGTTATGTATTTCTTTTATGCTTATACAGAAAAATCTTATTCTCCTTCTCGTGCCTTCTTCTGACGAAGGTTTGTGATCATTATAACTACGTCATCTCTGCATGCTGCAGCTCTGAACAAGGACCCTGTGCTCTGATCGAGCAAGTCTCTAAGATTCTTGAGCCAAGAAGTCCTCCTCTTTCCAGGTCTACGTTGTCCTTCAATATTCTTTTTCAAGACTAATTACAAGAACACATTTTTTTTTCATAACAGATCACCCTAATTTACGCTAAAAAAATGATGGGGTAGGATTGTTTGAATGGTGTTCCACAGAGTTGTTCTTATAACTCCGTGTGACAATGTATCGGTATGTCGGGTAGGAAATATTTGATGTTCACTTCATTGTTGCATGAAAACGAACTCCGCTGAATAATATCAGTACCACAGCCTTCTTTATTGGATGAGACAGCCTCTTCTTACAGAAAAGAATGAAAAGATCTGAATATAGGAGGCTATGATCAAAACAAACATGGCGAATAATGAGCCGCCAGGAGAGTCAAGTTATAGAATGCTTTGGTTTACGCCGTGTAAGTGTATACTTCCAAAGCACTTTCTCCAGCAGAGCAAAGACTAAACACCGAGACGTTACACCGCAACTCTACTTCAAGGGTTGACTGGGTTTCTTCCTTGTTTGACGCTTTGCGCAGGAATAGATAGTGAGAGTACGGTTGTGTGAGATAATATGTGAAGTGAATAGTTCTTCGAGATTACATGGAAGCAAATTGGCATGATGTAAATTTCAATCAAGACAAATGAAATCTTGTACATTTTGCTCATTCATATGCGTTATTACAAATCAATTGTTTTCACATAAAAATATAATATAGAATAATCTTGTGTAAAAGACTGAAAATTGATGAGTATAAGAAATTCGTGGAAGTGCCGGGTTATTACCACAAAGGGTCTTGATTGTATTAACAAAATTTGTAATTGAATTCTACTTACACGTTGATTAAATTCTATGGACGCACTGAGCGTTTCTTGAGAGGAGTGAATCCAAGTGAACGTAAAAAAAATAGATATACATATTTAATATATATATACTCCTATATATATATATATATATATATATATATATATATATATATATATTATATATTATATTATATATTATATTCATATATATTTATTATTCAATTTAAATCAAGACAGATGAAATCTTGTACATCTTGCTCATTCATGTGCGTTATTACAAATCAATTTTTTTCACCAAAAAAAAATAATTTTAGAACAATCTTGTGTAAAGGACTGAAAATTGATGAGTATAAGAAATTCGTGGAAGTGCCGGGTTATTATCACGTCGGTTCGATTGTATTCAAAAAAAATTGTTCAGTTCAATCCAATTACACGTTGATTAGATTCTATGGATGCACTGGGGTCTTCTCGAGAGGAGTGAAACCAAAAAAACGTGAAAAAAAATATTATATATTATATATTCAGAAATGTGGGACCATATTATTCCCAACATATATATACGGATTCATATGTTTGATCCAACTGATTAATTTCATCATTCAAATGGAATTCAGAATTTACAATTTCCTCAAACCTCTCCCAATTCAACCTTTTTGCCTCTCATATTTGCCCGTGGTAATCAAATAACACGAATAATTTATTATTCTGTATATCTTTATACATTCTGTAAAGCTATTCGAAAGTTCTGTTTTGCTAGACTTCAACGTAAATGGGTGTATATACTCTCAGCAATGTTTCGCGTAGATTTCAGAAAGTGTATTAGCTTACTGGCTCCCAGTCATAGTTGCAATCTCAATGGCTGTGCGCGGGTCGTTTCGGGCTGGCGGGGAACGGGCAGGGGAAAGGGGATGAAAGGGGTGGAAGGGGGTGGTGTTCGTTACATTGGCAGCATTCCGGCTTATCTGGTCGAGAATTTAGTTCGCACTGCACGAATGGAATGTTACTAGGCCTGGACGAAAACGTAAAGAGTACGAGAGAGAGAGAGACGGATATACGTCCAGAGATAGAAGCGCGAGCGGGACGAAGAAAATGATAAAGTATTAGAAAGGGCAAAAGAGAGAGAGTAAGAGCGAGAGAGAGTGATGGAAAATGATAAAGTGTGTGTGTGGAAGAGGGAAAGAGAGGTGAGAAATGGTATTTGGGATGAAAACAGTTTGTAGTCAACTAATGTAGATGGTTTTGAGATACATAAATCATTAGGTGAAGTTGTATTAAGGGAATGATGATGGAATTTCTACACCATTCGTGAGTGGAAGATCTTTGCTTAGTTGAGGAGTATGTATACCAGTGATTCAATTACATAGTTGAGAATGTGACAATGTCCATGGAAACGTTAATTCTCACTCCTTTGAATAACAATAACTGTATATATAAGAACTATAGGAAAGGAGAGAAAGGAAGAGAGGGTAAAAAATAAGAGAAACAGAGAGAGAATGAACAGGGCTGAATCACTCAGGAATAAATTTCTCGATCATCATATTCGAACAATCATAGCTATTGATATTCTTATGTTCTCTATGATTCATTGAGAATATGTACATTGAAAACATGTTGATACAATTTATTATTTAGCACAGTTATAGAGTTAAAAATATGATTGTTCAGCTGAAATACAAATTGTTTCTCTATCAAAAGTCCACTTTGTGTCTGTGTTACTTGGAAATTATAAGTAACGTACACAGAAGTGAAGCAGATGTGAAAGTCCTTTTTCTGTTCGTTTTATACCTGTCAGAAATATGAATTACATAAGTTTGACCAGTTTATAAAGGTAGAAAAACATTACACTCTTCTCGAAGCAATATAATGTACCATGTTGAGCTACGATCATGAATGAAAATAAAAAAAAAATAGTAGAATGTATAATAATATGTAAAGTGACTGCAGGTCACATTGATATGATAATGTAACTTAAGCGTGATGTGACGTCACCATTTATATCATCGCTTACGTCACAAACGTTACTGGAAAACTCCACATGCAATGCACAGTGCCACTGAATAAAGATGAAACATAATAAATCTAAAAAATCTCATAACGAAAGAGTAAATTGTGCTTTGGAATGAGGTGGTAAATGATTGGAAGTGTGGATGTATACTTAGCTGAGAAAGCGCGTTCTATAATAGTAAAAAGAGGAAATATGATTGGTAGAAAATAGCAGCAAAGGAATCAAGACAAATGAGTTCCCCTTTCTCCATTCACCATCCCTACCGAAGTTGGTTGGTTGACATGATTCGGCTCACATCGTATCTCGTCCGCCTGGAGGCACCTTCATACTACTTGTGCCACTTATGCGACCTGTACGAATCATACTTCATACCACTTCGTTCATTGGACCCTGGAGGGCTGACGCGAGAATGGGGGGGGGGGGGGACAGAAAGACGAAGATGGGGGAAGGGGATGATATATCATTGGGGAAAATCACCACCGATGCTGCAAGGTGATACGTCACTCGGGTGAATGTGATGACTTTTGGATTTTCAGTGTCAGTTCGAATAGGCTGTATTCATCATACTTGAATAGCTACCACTATCTGGTTTTTTGAATGTATACATTTTGGTTGAGGTTTTGTTGATGTGGGACTGGAAACAAAATGAACGAGGTAGTTTCATATTCTTCCGGAAAAGGTATTTGCACGTAAAAATCCGAATTCAGAAAATGTTTCATTTTTTTCGCTATTTAACATCTTCGCATTATCAATTGACATAATTATTCTGAAGGGAAAAGTATGAAAATAAAGAATTAGTTGCTGAAATATATTTTCTACTCATAAAAGAGCACTCTCTTCAACTTAATTTCACAAGACTGAGTGTTTTTGAACAAATTCGATTTGTATGAATGGTTGTTTTCAGAAAAGAAAACGAATTCACGACTGTGATTTATTCCATACAGACAACGTGACGTGCCTTAACAACAAATTAAACAAACTGTCAGTTACATTAAAATACAGTGTTTTATGTGTCAAAGCAGTAACTAAAATAAAAAAAATAATGTATTACATTATAACTGTGAAACGTTTTCGCTGCTAAAATGTTTATAGCTAGGAAAAGCAGCGCGTTCGCGTTTTAGGATGAGCGAGTTATTCATACGAAATGTACTCGAAAGCTATAGTCGCATCGTGATTTGTAGTGATACCATATTTATGTATGTGTATAATCATTTGTCAGAATTAATTTGATCTATTAAAAGTACTGATGCATTCAAATCAACAATAAAAATATTTTCACTATAGAAGACATTATATTATAGCATTGATGAATTCTCAACATGATGTCAACATAAGTGTGAGTTTTCTTAAATATAGCCTACCATAAGTTTCATCACAGTGTTGAAAGTTTGATGACTATACATTTTTCATCTTACCCTACGACGGAATTGATTTTATATTTGAAGATACTTATATATCGAATGTATTAGCATATGAGTTTAATTAACCAACATCTTTGAATGTGTATTCTATAACTTTTTATTTTCATCTGACTATATGTGTTGATGTATGTATAAATGTGTGTAATATATAATAAAATGAATGATTGATTATTCATGAATGAATATTAATAATTGTGTAATTGTTTTAACACTTATAGATTGACTCTCCATACATGTTACATTAAAATCCATGTATATATCCTTTGGAAGAAAATAAAATGATAATAAAAAAAAAAAACTTTATAGTAATATGAAGAAGGTGTACCGACTCCCATACTGATAACATGGCAGGCATTTGTGTTTTCTTGCGGTCAAATCAGAGTCAACGGTCCCCTTTGCCTGTCGCGATTTAGCGGATTCCCTTGTGACCTAGATGTAGATAAGAGTGGCTACGGTACCGGTGACATTGTTTGTTGAACTTGAAAAATCCATAATTTTTGTGGAAAACAAGTGCCACCTCTAACATATGATTCTACTGAGCCGTGTATTAGATCGTTGAGCATTGTGGTTTTATATAGTTCGATATAAAAGCGATAGTTGCACTACATAAAAATGAGACCATGGACTCAGATTCTGACCACGGAAATACTTCACTTGGAAGACGCGAGTGAGTACACCTTCTTTATATTGTGATGGAGTCTGTTTGTATCACTACATCGTGTATCAAGTATACCTTATAACTTAGTCTTCTTCATATGTCCCAACCTGTTGATTAAAAGGGGAACCACCCATCTCAGTTCCGTTTTTATATTTTACAAAAACTACGATTCTATTCCATAGGTAGCAAATAATTGTCCTACCCAAATTATACCGCAACATCTAACTGAATACTCAACGTTTTTCCAATGGGTCTTTGTATAAAACTTCATTCTATCAAAAACGAATTATCGGTACTAGATATCTTCAAACTGGGTAGAAACGTGTGCAATGAACATATTTCGATAGCAATATGAACATTATGTGACGGTTTATTCCATTCGAATAAAATTTGAAATTATGAATTCAAAATTCAGAGCCCAGGCCACGTATGAGGATCTTCCGAAATATAATTCTTACCGGAAAAATGTCGAACAAATTTGCTCAGACACAATAGGGATTTATTCTCGTATGACATCAATGCCCGTTCAAAGTCGATCGATTACTTTCTCGGACCTGAATGCTCAAAAACAAGAAAACAAAGGGACAAATATATTTTCAAAAAAATCTTTGGGGTGCGTGGAAAAAAGTCTTCGTTACGCTCATCCAATCATCTGCAGTGAAGCTCCAATGAACAGAATTCAAATAATATAATTTTTGTTTCGCTCAACAATTTTTTCGAACTGGAAATTCACTCGATGTTCAAATCGCAAGAAGAGTTTTTCAGCTTTCTTTATTTTTCTTTAAATCAATCATACATAAGTTATATGAAAAATCCTGTAAATCGTTAATTCATTCATCAAACATAGATGACAGCAATTGTGTTTTCCTAGTAGACAGATAATTGGCGTACATTTTCAGTGATTATAAGATCTTTCAAGTTCACGATGTGTCAAGTTGGGATCTTGGGCATGCATAATGGCATGTATTCATTTCTCTCAAAAATCTTTCATTGTAAAGAAAAAAATATATTCCAAGATTTTCTCACTCTTCAATGTCAGAACCAGTCTTTCAGATTTGTCTACGCATACAACTTGTATAAGGTTTTTAAAATGCCATTTTCGAGTTGGACGAATTTTTTTTCTCCTCTTCTTACATTTGAAAGCGTGGTGAATTTTCAGTGAGTTTTCCCTTGACATTTCCACATTTCCCGTCGTCTCCTTTCGCTTTCCACACTAATACACTCCGTGGTCTTTGTGTGATATGACCCTCCCCCCCCCTTCCCCCTCCCCCCTCCACCCCCCTCCCCCCTCCCCGCCGGCACCCTTCGCTTCAAACCATCCACTGGCCAAGGAGATTCAAGTGTGGATATGAAGTTTCTCACGCGTCATAGATGGTGCCACATGACTTATTTCTACGTCACGCAGAGTCATTTCAGACATGCATTTTTAACTAGATTCTGTCAATCTTAACAACACTTTGCAGATATTTAAGATATCATGGCTGGATTTCTGACGTAAACGACCGTTCCGACTTCTTGGTTTTTATCAGTCGTGTGAGTGGATAATGAGATGGTTACTTCCGGGAAGGCTATCACTGCTTTTTGCATTGTACAATAACTAGGAAAACGCCATATATGCGTTGTTAGACGAGTGGATAGTAATAATATGCGTAAAAATTGGTAAAAAGCGCTTGAGTGGTACTAATTTAGCATTTTTTTATTTTTTCTTCAAAATGGCTGAGCCGATCGAGCTGAAAATCTCCAGAAATGTGTATCAAAATGTAATTCAACTCGACGAAAATTTCATTTCATGGATTAGAAAAATATTTTCTTTTGTTTTCCGCCTTGTTATTCTACTGGGTATTTTCGAATTTCTGAAATTAATAAAAATAAAAGTTACCACCCGATAATGCCACAAAATTATGCAGATCTATGTTAGATGAAGAACCATGATGAAAAAACGTTTGAAGTTGATAGCTGTAGCCGTTTGAACTGTGGGGTGTGGAGAACCGACAAAAAAACATGAAAAAAAAACACAAAAACGAACATCAATTTTTTTCAGTGTGTCAAATTGAATCCTCGCTAAAGCTCGTCCAACCATTCACCAACCCACATTTTATTCATTGCATCTTCCTTTCATGAATGCCCCTACTTCGAAGTAATCATTCGAACGGGTCGTTAAACCCAAAATAAATGAATAATTATATTGAACCATTCGGAAAGTCCCGAATTTGATACCATATCATATAAATTCAAATACCATCCCTGTATTAATCAACTTGCTCAATCATTATCATGAGCATCATCAGAGATTTTAATCTATAAATAAATCTCACAACGCCAACATGAGTTTGTAATATCAGCTACTATTATACATGAATTTATATCTCTATAATAACATACACTATACACAATGTTGTTTCTCGTTTGAATTCAGGTTCTAACAATGAGTTATTCGCTTCAAATTAAAACACTTTTCTATTACCATTTCTCCTCTACATTGTATGGTAATTATCGTAAAAGCTACCAGTACTTAAATTTAAACAAAGAGAGTTTGTCTGTGGATGTGTTATCGTCATTTATCAGTGTGTTAAATAAGGGTTGTAGTGCGCAGCACCCCGCAGTGAGGCTTTGGGCGGGTGACAGGCGAAACACCGTGTGATGTTATTAGGGGGTGAAAAACCACCTTGGTTTAGGGAACGAGAGGGGAAAGGGGGAGAGATTTACAAGGATCACACTGGGAAGACGGAAGTATTGGTGAACCAATCAGATCCGCAAGGTAGATGTGTTTGTTAGGTTTTTTGTTATAGTTTTTTGTGTATCTATATCGAACTTGAAATCAAACTAAATTCCAAATTGATGAAAATAGAAGGAGATATTTTTTTTAAGGGGTTAGAAATAAATGTTGGAAATTGTGGGTTATTTTACTTGCAATATCTTCTTCAGAAAGCATGTTTCTTTCTATACGGTACTTATGAACGAAAGATTTTATATATTCATCTTTGCTAACTAGGTAGGCCTACACAATATTTTTATAACAAATATGGTAGTCGATTTTGCGAAAATTCAGTTATTTTGGTAATAACTTATGAATGGTAGAAAAGTGAAGATGTTATATTGATGAGAAAACCAGATATTTTCAATATTCTCAAGATGGTATAAATGAAACAACACTCCAACTTACATCATATAATTGTCACTATTATAACTGTAAACTCCATCCTTCAGATACGTACATGTTGAAAAAATAAAACCTCTACTCAAAAATACATATTTTATACTGGGTATAAACTCTACAATAACTTACCAGTACTGAGTAAGAAGGCAAATAATTTTATCAAGTATAAAAGAGAGTGTATTAATTATGCTGAGCAAGAATTTCTATTGTGAGTTGTGTATGATTCCCAGTTGTATTATCTTGTATTGATAGAGTTTTATATAAATGTATGTAATCTGAATAGCTTGAT
The DNA here is from genome assembly GCA_907164805.1 of Brachyptera putata. NCBI lineage: Eukaryota > Metazoa > Arthropoda > Insecta > Plecoptera > Taeniopterygidae > Brachyptera > Brachyptera putata. Next base: position 8,557,883 of record OU015469.1, read on the forward strand.
GCTAAATAAATGAATATCATTATTGATATGTTAGAATACAAACTTGATGATCCCATTTCACAACATTCTTGAGGTGTTCAAGAGAACTGTATTCCTAGCTATCATAGTTTTCATAAACGATCGTCCAAAAGTTCTACACAGGCACAAACATGCTCGTGATATTCCATCTCTAGTCGCAATGACAACTACTTCAGTTACGAATTGTATTCCCCGTTAGAATTCTCTTTGTACTTCATGAAATATTAATTTCAATACCTCTGACGCGTCTTCAGGTCTTTAGTTATGACCAACTTGAGAATATTAGATGATGCTATCATAAAGTTGACGTCCAGTTGAAATTCGAATCAAGAGAAGTATTTTAAGAGTATATATGTATATATATATATATATATATATATATATATATATATATATATATATATATATATATATATATATATATATATATATATATATATATATATATATATATATATATATATATTTCTACAAATAGTTTGAAATATAATATTCCCGTATGCAGAGAAAGCAACAAACACTCGAATATTCCATTTGGAAAATGCACACTTATTCTGTTTGAAAAACTCATATTCAAGAGATAAAATCATTCTATTATTAGACGAGCTTTAGCGAGGATTCAATTTGACATACTGAAAAAAAATGGTGTTCGTTTTGTGTTTTTTTTTCCATGTTCTTCATGTTTTTTTGTCGGTTCGTTTTATGTTTTTTTTCCATGTTTTTTTATGTTTTTTTGTCGATTCTCCACAGGTCAAAAAGCTACGGCTATCAACCTCAAACTTTTTTTGAATATGATTCCTCATCTAACTTAGATCTGTATAGTTTTGTGGCATTATCGGGGAGTAACTTTCTTTTTTATGGATTTGAGAAATTTCAAAAATTCTCATTAGAATAACATGACGAAAAAAAAATATATATATTTCTCAAAAACAATGAAATTTCGCGTGAAGTTGAATTACATTTTGATACACATTTCTAAAAAATTTCAGCTTGATCGGGTCAGCCATTTCGGAAAAAAACATAAAATGTGCTAAATTGGTACCACTCGATGCAGTTTTTACCCATTTTTACCCATACTATTACTATCCGCTCGTCTAACAACCCATATATGGCGTTTTCCCAGTAATAATAATCCCAGACATTTTATGTCGTCCCGCAAAATCTAAATTGCCTTTTATAGATGAGATAGTTGAGCTAACGGTACACAATATGTCTTGAAAACACACCGTTAGGCGAGATACTGCGTTACTTATTCACGTAGTAATGCAAGAGACGTGCCTCTACATGAAGCCAAGTAAAAAAACAAAGAAAGTAAATTACGTGAAAGAAGCTATACGGTCTGAGTTTTATATCTGTAGAGTGGAGAAAAGGAGATATACACGTAGAAGTCAACTATCTTGGGAAAATGTCAAAACGGTTTCGGAGTAATTTGGATGTACTTACCGAGTCTCGTGTTCGAAGGGATGGAATTAGATCAAGTACCATCAGTTGTCAGCTTTGTGAATTGTCAATCGGATTCTCTAAAGTTGGACGAGGAATTTTGTCTTAGACGTGGATTTATTAGATTTGAATAGAATATATTTCATTGATCCGAATTGATAGTTTCACTATGTTGGACGGGTCTGAATAGTGAATGTAGATACAATTGCTTATAATAATCAACAATTTAGAAAATAAAATACATATACACATCATTATTTTGATTTTTTACAACTTAATACAAAATCATTGTTTCCCAATCGCTCTGTCGATATAGAAATCAATAGGTATTCCAGTCAAATCATCTACTCATCCAGAAACTCCCTCACGCTATGAAAACGTACATCAATTATGTAGCTTTTCAGACGAGCTTTAGTGAGGATTCAACTTGACATACTGAAAAAAATTGGTGTTCGTTTTTCTTTTTTTTTCTCCTTTTTTTTGTTTATGTGTTTTTTTGTCGGTTCTCCACAGGTCAAACGGCTACAGCTATCAACTTCAAACTTTTTGAAATATGGTTCCTCATCTAACTTAGATCTGTATAGTTTTGTGGCATTATCGGGTGGTATAATTTTTTTATGAATTTAAGAAATCTCAAAAATACCCATTAGAATAACATGACGGAAAAAAATCTAATTTCCCCAAAAAAATGAAATTTTGCGTGAAGTTGGATTACATTTTGATACACATTTCTTGAAATTTTCAGCTTGATCGGGTGAGCCATTTTAAAGAAAAAACATAAAATGTGCTAAATTGGTACCACTCGAAGCAGTTTTTACCCATATTTACCCATACTATTACTATCCGCTCGTCTAACAACGCATATATGGCGTTTTCCTAGTAAGTCCCAATCCGAATGAATCCAATTCATTTCTTTTCGAGTGTATAAGAAGTGGATACCATTATAAATGTGCCCGGTTTCAATAATGAATGGATAGCACTTCATTACGTCCATATTATTTTTTCTGGTGTTATGGTTGTGTAAGAGGGTATTCGTGGAATACACCCAACATATTCATTTGAATAGAATACTCTTTTGTTTGTGTAGTGTAGTCGATAAACAGCGTAAACCAGAACAAATGACGTATTATAATAATTGTAATCTGTATAAGCTCACTGCAAACACGAGCTTTCTGTTCGCCTTCAGCAACATAATTATTCCTACTTTGCATTCATTTTAATTGGGATTAATGTCGTTAGTATGATTCTCCCCGGTTCCGTGTGACATAATGTGGTGTTATGTGTATGCCTAATATGTAATATCTATATATATAATAAACACAATCTGAGTTTTGAATTAGAGAGGAAGTAGGCCTTATCGGATAATTGAACAATTCATTTTATTGAATGGCAATTACAATTTAATATCTCGAAAGATATAAGTACAGAAGCAAACTCTATTATAAAAGATGAAGGAACAATTACAATTATTTCAGAAGACTGAGATTTTAATTCTTACAATATAAAAAAAACGAAAGTGGTTCCATCTTCCAAGATGATGATGTTTCTTTGTGAGCTGATTATCTGATCAACCCCTACTATAATATCAATGAATGCCTCACCTTCCCATAGAATATAATTATTGTACAATTGATGAATTATGAACATAGAATTATTGTAAATACCTATTGAGCCTATATATATCACCTCCTTGTTTACTTTGACTAGTTCAATTCGTGACAACTTTTAAGACCTGCTTGTTATTTTCAATATCTGTTATAATAACATGTACATAATGGTATTATGAAAGGCTAATGAAAAACTAAACTAAACTAAAAGGTAAGTTAATGGAATGAAATGAAATGATTAACTATGATTTCGAGAATGTCAATTTAATATGGTTCTGCCAGAGAAATATGAGCACATTTCAAGTAATACGCGATGTAAGAGAAATAGTAAAGTTTTGAAAAAGTTCTCCAGTTACTCTACTTTTATGTACTGTACGACGTCCTAATGATGATATGGTGATGTTAAGTTTCCAGTTTGAAAACAACGAGAACAATACTCATTCTATCCGTGAGTTGTGGAAGGAAATGTTATATTTCTAGTTGTTGAAATATTGGCACTACTGTGTAAAATGAAGTCTTACAAAGCGCACATAAAAGAACATTAGTGAGCTCCTAAAATAAAAAGAGTTCACATTTTGAATGATGGTCTGATATATCAGCATGATGAGATTTAGTTTGCAGCTTGAATCACAGGAAAAGAACAGATTATTCAGAACATATAGAGATGAATACATCTATATGGACCGATTTAAGTCATGTACTTTTTTCATACCTCCTAATTTGATTGTGATAATAACTAACTTCACTTGAGTATATACTTTTATTGATGAATTGAAATAACTAGGGAAACGCCATTTATGCGTTGTTAGACGAGCGAATAGTAATAGTATGGGTAAAAATGGGTACCGGTAAGAACTTCTTCGAGTGGTACCAATTTAGCACATTTTATGTTTTTTTCTTCAAAATATCTGACCCGATCAAGCTGAAATTTTTGGAAATGTGTACCAAAATGTAATTCAAATTCGCGCGGGATTTATTTTTTGGAAAATGTTTTTTTTTCCGCCATGTTATTCTAATGGGAATTCTTGAAATTCCTTTAATTCTTCAAAAAAAAGTTACTCCCCGATAATGCCACAAAACTATACATATCTGAGTTAAATGAGGAACCATATTTGAAAAAAGTTTGAAGTTGATAGCTGTAGCCGTTTGACCTGTGAAAAACCGACAAAAAAACAAACGAACACCAATTTTTTTCAGTATGTCAAATTGAATCCAAATGAAAAAATCCAATGATATAACAGAATATAGAAATATATCATCATATAAATTGAACATAATTCACCTTCACTCTACATGTAGATTCATATTGTTATCGGAATAATAAAGGCAATTTTAAATTAGTTATATAACGAAGGCGCTGTTTCTATCAGAGCCTCACTAATATAGATTTGAAAGTCCACTTTAAGCGATATAGACTCATCATGGCAAGTTAATCCTCTTAGTAGATAAAGCCTTTACTTCATGTTGATCATTAATAATTCTATTATAGCTACGCCGAACAACAAGTTTGGCCAAAAAACAAGGTTTTCAACTCTTTACCAGTGCTTTATTCTCCACCAACTTTGTTATAACTCTGCCGTGCATATTTTATAACGACCCATCTCAACGCGAGATGCCGACAGTTATTTAAAAAATCAGACTAGACGAAGTCACACCAAATTGTTTTATATCATATGAATATGTATTATAACTCATGATTGAAGTATAGTATATCATCTTTATACTAGGAAAACGCCATATATGCGTTGTAAGACGATCGGATAGTAATAGTATGGGTAAAAATGGGTAAAAACTGCTTCGAGTGGTACCAATTTAGCACATTTTATGTTTTTTTTTTTCGAAATGGCTGACCCGATCAGGCTGAAAATTTTCAGAAATGTGTACCAAAATGTAATTCAACTTGACACAAAATTCCATTTTTTTGGAAAACGAACATATTTTCTTTTTTTCCGCCATGTTATTCTAACGGGAATTTTTGAAATTTCTTAAATTCATAAAGAAAAAGTTACCCCCCGATAATGACACAAAACTATACAGATCTGAGTTAGATGAGGAACCATATTGAAAAAAAGTTTGAAGTTGATAGATGTAGCCGTTTGACCTGTGGCGAACTGACAAAAAAAAAAAAAAAAAAACGAACACCAATTTTTTCAGTATGTCAAATTGAATCGTCGCTAAAGCTCGTCTAATCACATGAATACATATTTTAACTCATGATTGAAATATAGTACATCATCTTCACGTTACGATACTGATATGGAAAATCCTTATTAAGGAATATTTTGTATTATATCACTTTTTTCGTTTTTTTTTTCCACAAACCAAATGATTGCCACATTTATTTTTCCAGGAATTTTCATCTGACTATATTCGCAGCTATTCAAATGAGTTGCCTAATATCAGGTGATTATTTTATTGATAGTGATTGGATGTCCTCTTGATGCCCCGCCCAAACGATCCTACTTTTTAATGTCGCTCACAATTGGAGAACAATTATTCCGTGTTGATTTATGTATTTTGATAATGAGAAAGAACAAGAAAATCATTATAAGGTCTCAATGTTTCTACTTTATCACTCCTGATATCTTTTCCCAAAGTCGATTTATCTTTCGAGTTGGAGAACAGAATAGTTTTGAATTTTTAAATTTCTAAAAGTTGTGATGAACTGTGCACTAATTTCCGATGCGAGGCATAGACATCTTGGATGATATTTGAAACGAATTCGATGGTAATTTCAATTGAATTACAAAGCTATTGATGCTTTGGCACGGTAGTAATGGTTTTCAACAATCGTAAAACGGTTTAACGACCACACCACTGATGATGATTTGTCTGAGAAATAAAGTATAGCTATGAAAAAGCTCTAGTGTATGGCCCAATACTCACAGTTCAAAAATGAGGAAGACTTAAGACGGCCCCAGTCACCAGAGGGAAAGAAGTTCCCACCTGGACCCCTATTCTTGAGATAAATTAGATGTGAGAAGAATCAGTGAGAAAACTTTCTCATAATAATGACATATTTCATCTCATATTTTATGTGAGATACTCGTTTTCTCACTCATTTTCATTTAAATAGAAATGAGTAAATAAACATGAGTGAGAAAACGAGTATCTCACATAAAATATGAGATGAAATATGTAATTATTATATGAGATAGTTTTCTCACTTATTTTTCTCACATCTCATTTATCTCAGGAATAGGGTTCCAGGGTGATTATTTTTGAAAATGTTGTGAATGTTCATTATGGATTGACCGTATTTCAGAAGGTGCTTTTCTGAATGGTGTGCAGCAGTTTCACAGCAATAAGTTCATCCGGGAAGGCAGTACGATAATGTATGCATTAGTTGACACTGAAAATGGTCACAAAACATGCATCTCGCGTTACATACAGATCACTTCTCGAGGTATTTTATCGTGTGTGGTATCGATATGTACGTAAAAGAACTGGCTTTGGGCTGAGCTAAATTTAAACAGTCCAACTTCATGCGTTTAGCACACAAGACCAGGGAAAGTAACGCAACTTTTTCCCGTAAATCGAGGTAACCGAAACTATTCATTTGTATCAGAACGACTTCAGGTATGCTGAAGAAAAATAACTTAGCTGGTAGAGGAAGGTTTACCCTATCAACGTGTCAATTTCCATCTAGATACTAACTATCTAACGGTTTTCGTGTATGTAACGGATAACGTATTTTTCAACTAGTCTTTCCAAAATTTTCTCGAAATTTGCAACTTTTTTTAAATTTCAAATTTTTAAGCTATTATTTTAACTTTGATACATCTATAAATAATGAATAATTTGACAACTTTTTGTGGGTGGGATCCCCTTAATACCGTTTGCATGACCAGACTCAATTCTTGAAAGGTGGCATCAGAATTAAATGAGTAATAATTCCTTCTCATGGAAGATAACGTTGCCTGAAATTTGAAAAATTAAAGGGATAAAGATTGAATGTAACAAAACTCCACTGGAAGTGATAATTAATCATAAGGCTCTGATGATAATTAATCTTGATCTTCCACTCATTCATCTATATTTTATATAATTCAATATTGTATAGTTACATACTTTCCTGATGATGGTCTTATAATTGACTACATAATGCTGGTTCTAATTCCTGTATTTATTCCAGCTTCAAAATGTATCATTTCAGCGCCTTATTCCTCTTCATTCCTCACATCTTTCATAAGTTATGAACATCATTCCTTAATTTGCTGAGATTACAAGTTTCTTCCAAATTCTATTCATGAAGTATATCATCAAGTGAATTCATATAAAAGCAAGATAATTATCCCATTTTCAACGTAATACGAGTGTCTCTTTGTATTCAAGTCAGCCTTCTAATAATTTATATAGTAGTAATGATCTGATATAATTATTTATAATGTAACTGAATCATTCAATTCATATACTGTTGACGCTCAGCTCAGGTACATGAATGATGTGACTCATTGTGACTTTTATGCGTCTTATGATTCCTTCATTGCGGTTCGTAGTCAATCGTCGTTATCTATAAGGTTGGTTTGAATGTTTGAACGGTTGAAAGGTGTTTGAATGGAAGCCTGAACGCACAGTTCTTGCAATAATGTTTCGATTCATTCTCATCAGAAGAGTTTCATCATATCATCATTGATATCATTATTTCTATTTTAACTTGATCAAATCATCACTATTGTAAGAACCCTAAATTATTTGACAATTTCTCTCATCATTGTATATATTGTAATTCATTATCATCCTCACCTGACTTTATTCAATTCATTTTGATATTAAATCAGACTGGTTCAACTTCTTGATATTTATATTATATGGCTCTTCTTTATTGCGATTTTAAACAGACACACGATTGAATTGAACTGATATATATATATAAATTCTCTATTGATTCAAAATAAAGACTCTGCCTTGTAATGAAGGTTGCCTACAGACACAGAATGAAAAATAATAACAACGAATATAACAAATTAGTGAATGGTACTGAAAAATAGTGATAATATTGAGCTAAATTCTAGAGGAAAAAAATATTTTGTAGTTGATTAATTAATTATTTGGAAAAAGAATAGTGAAAAATAAGAAAATGCACATAATACTAATATAAATACGAAATGCATAAAGGCACATAAACTGAATATACTAAATGCACATAATACTGAATGCACATAAACCAAATATACTAAATGCACATAATACTAAATGCACATAATACTAAATGCACATAAACTACATAAGATTAGATATTTGGTTAGAATTCAAGATAAACACATATTTCAACTGAAATTATGTGTCTTATTTACCTTCTTCATTTGGTTGGAATTCGGATGTATACGCATCATTTTATTGAAATTGTTAATGTGTCTCTTTTTTCATTCCATATCTACATAGTTTTTGAAAAATATATTCAGGAAACCAATCAGTATAATATTCGATCATTTTCTGAAAAGTACCAAGAATGAGAACAATGATATTCAATAAGTCATATTTCATATCAATTATTTCAGAACAATATATCGAATATATATCATATATTCATTCCTTGAACATAACATGTAAATATTTGAATTCCCCGAAGTTCTCAACGAATTTTCATGCTCACAATATATTCTCCCCTCCTCCTTCACACCCTACATTTCCCATTTCCTTTTGAATTTCAACCTTCACGTTATGAAATATGAAACATACGTATTTACATTGTATATTATATACGTATACATCATGACGTTTTCCCTTGCTCTACATCACACGGTTAGTGCAAGAAAGAAATAAGCAAGTTATAGGTATACAAGCACATATATACGTCGCTTGCTGCTATATCTAAAATATATACACCACTTTCGAGCTAAAATATGCGATATATATCGAGTGTCATGTCAATATCGATATATATCGATACGCCTCCATGCGTTATCAGTCGGTGTCGACGTCGATCTAAAAATGACGTTCTATGCTTCTAATAGTCAGAGTGTAGATGACTATGAAATCGAGTGCCTCTGCCAGATCTCGGCATTATGTAAATTATTCGAGAAAATGTGGTTTCTGGAAATTTGTAAGGATTATTTATGAATCGAATGATTTCACGAAGCTTAAAATCATCTCAGAATGTACGTATAGGAGAGAATACGTATTTTTTCATATAATTATTGACATACCATATGAAATAAATTAATTTCTTTAATAAATATCATGTGGAACCTTCTTTTCTTTTTTTAAATTGTAAATTTCAACATGTTTCAGGTTCCATCTACAATCGTCCAATGAACTGGACAGCTACTGTTTTGGGATCATTCTCACAGTTCTTGAATCATTATGCAATTGTTTGAATGAGTGGGTATAACTTATATAAACTGTTTTTTCAGTAGTTCCTATTTTCCATGGAACTGATTGTCCATGTTTCGCTTGTGTTCGTGAACACAGATTAAAATAGCTTTTAATTTGTGACCTATATTGTGAATGTGTTACTCCAAAGAGTTATAACTTGTATTCAATTTCGTGTTATTATTTATGTGGTTATGTTGGCAATATTTCTGGCTGTACTGTACCTGTGCTGTACTGAAGCGTACACCCAAGGGTTGGCTAGGAAATCGACACGGGTGCCATATCGTACATCGCATCATAAATAGAATATGCTCGCACCAAATGGATATAATACATGGAAAATTTTAAAGAAGAACTACAATTCGAAAATACTAGACACCTTTAATGTGTGTATGTTGTGAACTTGAAAGGAATATTGAAACTAGGAAAACGCCGTATATGCGTTGTTAGACGAGCGGATAGTAATAGTATGGGTAAAATTGGGTAAACACTGCTTCGAGTGGTACCAATTTAGCATATTTTATGTTTTTTTTCGAAATGGTCGACCCGATCATGCTGAATATTTCCAGCAATGTGCATCAAAACGTAATTCAACTTCACGCAAAATGTCATCTTTCTGGAAAATAAAAATGTTTTTTTTATTCCGCTGTGTTATTCTAACGGGTATTTTTGAAATTTCTGAAATTCCTTCAAGAAAAAGTTACTCCCCGATAATGCCACAAAACTATACAGATCTAAGTTAGATGAGGAACAATATTGAAAAAAAGTTCGGATTTCATATCTGCAGCCGTTCGACCTGTGGAGAACCGACAAAAAACATATAGAAAAAAAAAACGAACATCAATTTTTTTCAGTGGGCTATGTCAAATTGAATCCTCGCTAAAGGTCGTCCAACAAATGAATACGTGTTCCTTTATCAAATTATTGGGTCATGGAATGTTCTCTATGAGTGATATAATTCATTCTACTTCATGAAATATTTAGCGACTTTGAGAAACATTCTAATTGGACAGATACCTCAAAATGGAGAGTTAGAACACATTGATTGTGATGATTTTACAGTTCATTCTCTCTCTTTTTCCTTTCTCAATTCACTAGATATGGAATCGAAAATTGAATTGTGTAATCCATTTGGTATACAGAATCATTGATCCGTATTTTCAAAAAAACTTTCACTCATATAAAATATAATTAGAACATCTCATTATACATTATAATCAAATTTTTTATTCAGATTATCAAAATCAATTGTCAGAATTTGTGACAAACTTCTGTATGCACATTGTTCCCAACCGCTCATTCAATTCAGCTTCCCTTGAATGTGAACTGAAGAAAATGCATACAATATAATTTTTATTTTCATTATCATTATGCAAAACTAAGAAATGTGGTAAGCAAACAAACAAACCTGGTGCTCCATTTCCCAACTAACCAACACACTGCATCTCTTTAATCACAAACCCCTTAAACAACACCAACCTAACCACGTGGAACTGTTCCAGACATATTCCGTTTCTCATTGTTTGTTACCAACTTAACAATTGGTAACACCGTTCCGTAAACAACAAGACCCAACATTAAATAATAATTAATTATTCAGAATGACATTAACAAGGTTGCTCTACTGTCCTAATTGGTATTAAATATGACTTCGTCTAGCCACTCTAATCAGCTTCCATGTTACTACGTTGTTCAACCACAAATAACAATATGAAGTATGTTGCACATGAGTCTATACTTACTATGCTGTTTTAAGACTATATAAGTATCATAAGTAGAGAACACAATTAAGATTAATTAATGTTGTTCATTATATTTTATACTAATTGGACTTTATAAGACAATATTAAATAGACTTGAGCGTTGTTCTTAATGATACACATGATGAAATATGTATGATATGATCATTTATTTATTAATAATTGCATTCAAATGTGGATTTGAATTGGTATTGTTGGAGCTGATGTTATTAAATGTATCTCTGTGTTTTGTTCTAGAATAATTGAAGTGAAATAACATAATATATAGTTAAATACATTCTGAAATATGGAACTTCATATTCATTCAGAATGACATAATGCTCGTCAAATGATGTTTTTATCACAATTCAGAGAAACTGAAGAATTTAAATTTAAATTAACTCCGGAATTTTGTTATTCTATCATTTTTCAGGCAGGTGGGACCTTGCGGGACGCAGATTCTGAACCCGGGAATGCTTCACTTCGAAAAAGCGAGTGAGTACATTCTTCATAATTATCTTCTTTTTAATTTATAATTAATAAGTAGGCCTACCTTCTTTATAATTTATCATGATGCAGTATGTTGGTATGACTACATCGTAATGGGTCGGAGTGAGTCAATTATACTTCATATAGACATCTCGCTCATCTTACAACGCACATGCGGCGCTTGCGTGGTCTATCAGCGTATATTTGATCATAAGACGAGCTTTAGCGGGGATTCAATTTGACATACTGAAGAAAAAAAAGTTTTTTTTGTCGGTTCTCCACAGGTCAAAACGACTAGGCCTACAGCTATCAAATTTAAACTTTTTTCCAATATAGTTCCTCATCTAGCTTAGTTCTGTATAGTTTTGTGGCAGTATCGGGTGGTAACTTTTTTTTTTTGTTAATTTTAGAAATTTCAAAAATACCCATTAGAATAGCACAGCGGAAAAAATATGTATTTTCCGAATAATACAATTTTGCATGATGTTGAATTACGTTCTGGTACACAATTCTGGAGATTTTCAGCTTGATCGGGTCAGCCATTTTGAAGAAAAAACATAAAATGTGCTAAATTGGCACCACTCGAAGTAGTTTTTACACATTTTTACCCATACTATTACTATCCGCTCGTCTAACAAAGCATGTATGGCGTTTTCCTAGATATTACAATATCATTTGTATGGTATGTTAATAATATACACATTACATTTTCTCACATGTATTCTCTCACATAACTCAATTCTACATTTGATTAATATTTTCCTTATATGATTTAATGCAACAGAACTATGTATATATAGCAGCGGTATGATAATGTAATTGCATGAGATCTGGATTATGTTGGGTTTCTAACTAAAACAAGGTGTACGTATAATTGCCGAGTCAATTAATCTCGGCTTGGTTGGTAGTATAATCCAGTGGTAATTATTGATAATATTACTATAATATCTGGAGTCACTCACTTGATTAAACTGAGCTGTGGTGTTAGGATTTACTTCTCAAATATATACTGAAAATCATGAGATTGAGATATATGAATTAATCTATTATTTGGCATATTGAATATTTCATTTACCTATTTAATAATTTATCGACTCATTTGATATTATAAGGCGTGTCGAGTCACTCATTCTCTTTTCATTTTTGTTCAAGTTATTATTATTATTTTCTCATTTAGATCTAAAATATCTCTTAATGTAATCAACTCGTATTCTGTTTATCGTTTTATTGTTATTTCATTATTCTTTCAAATATGTTTTCATAATCATTTTTTCATTTTTGAATAACTGATTTTCTTTCTATGTTTTTTAGCAATCTCAAGTTCAACATAGAAACTTCAATAATTACAAAAAGCTATTTTGGTTACACCAACTTACTCAGAGGGAAAAATGACATATGGGTTAAAAAATGGAAATTCAAACTAAATTTAATTTGAGTATTATGAAATATTTATGGTATGCTTGCGGTGATGCTGGAGCTATCCGTCGCAACTAATAATCAATGCACACATATTGGTGGAGGTGCTGGGTTTTTATTTGTCTATTCAGTTCAACGAAGTTGATATTATATTTCATAGCAATATTTTGCTCTCATATCATTGATTGAATGTTCACAAACTCATTGATGTGAGTTATGAACGATCAATCGTAATAAGTGAATAAAATCAGGCTGTATTTATTTAAATTATCAGTATAAATTTATTGTATTTATATATATCAACGGTAACATTTCATTGGACATAAATGTGCAAAAAATCAGTTAGCGTAGATGATAGGATAATCTCTAACAAATTGTGAGGAACAATATGAAATTGAAGGCCCAGTTGGGCTTTTTCTATTTTTTAAATCGTGTCACATTTTTTATACCTAATAAAAAATTGAGGATGAGAGTGAAATAATTTTCATCGAGCGTCAATCATCCTCAATTGTCATGATAATGATCATCATGAGATGTGATGATGAATAAGTTGATGATAACAAGATAGAATAATTACTTGGGCCCACTTTCACGATCTCGGTTAAATACTTATAACTACTAGTTATAAAAGATGTACAAAAATAACGTATCTAACCAAAGTTAATAAAAAGTCAGTTCTCTAACTATCGCTTAATCCACTGAATCGCAATTTGTGAAACCGGGCCGTCGGCATGTATCTTTTTATTTTCAATGTGGCAATGAATATGACCAATTAATTATGTCTACTCATTCAATGAGTTTCGACAAAGATATATTCTGAATACGAATGGGCATGCAATACACAAATTGGGTTCCTCTTGTTGATTTCATGATACCATCAACAGAAACTTAGAGTCTAATAATATCGAATGGTCCAGTTTAGTATTCAAGGAGTATACCTATCAACGAATTAAGTGAACCCCTCCTCCCTCATCCCTCTCAACCAACCTATAACCATCTCCAAAACACCAGTAAAGGGTGGTTTCATCCCTCACCCCTACCTCTCCTACCCTCTTAGCCACTGTATGTAACCAACAAGATGAATGCACAAACTCCCAGGTGTGAATATTACCACGCTATTTAGATAATCGATACTATCTCGTCCTAATCGATTTATCTCGAACGAGTTCATCGATATCTGATTATCAGTTAACCCACAGACACGGCCAGATGGGTACTAGGAGTGAAACTGTTATACGCATTTCGCTGAGAAGGGATGTGAAAGAATTTAATCGTTAGTGATGAGTAAACCTTTATGATGAGGGATTACATCATTACTAAGATGAGCATATGATGCGTGTATTATTGAATTTTTCAATGCGTACACGTTTAGACTAATTTTATCAATTTCGCTTGAGATTATTCAAAATTGGATTGAAATATAATTTCAACTCACGAATATGGGTATCATATCCTGATTTTGAGAACGGTTTTTACGACTTACCAACAATTAGTTCATTTGGGGGTACGAATGTATGGAATTTAGTGAGTTTAGATATGTGTCTAATGTCACACCGAAATGATGAATGAGATCCATCGTAAATCTACGTTGGAAATTTCTGTATTGTGAAATTCTTCAGTCACAAGAAAACATTTTAATTCCAATCAGAGCCGTCTTCGATTATTAATATATTTCGAAACTTGAGAAAGCTTGTTAAAAAATTGCAAATCATTTTGTAACAATCCAGACTCATACAAGGATGTGTGAAGTTTCCCAGTCATAGATAAATTTCCAAATTTAGTGTCATGTAAATATTTTTCTCTCAAACTTATCCCTTACAAAGCTCACGGAATGTGGTAAACGTTCTGAATGATCTTTGTCTCAGTTTCCACCAGTTTCCTCACACATTCGTTCAAGTTTAAGGAAACCAACTGGAAACCCATTAAGAATGCCTCTAGTCAGCAACACAGAGTGAAGTTACTTCAATATAATAGCGTCTATATATATATATATATATATATATATATATATATATATATATATATATATATATATATATATATATATATATATATATATATATATATATATATATATATATATATATATATAAACAATCTTTTCCCTTGTGTACTATGGAAGCATGTATCATGTGTTAGCAACAAGCAACTAGTATCATATCCAGACATTAGAATAACACTGGGAAAACGCCATATATGCGTTGACGAGCGAATAGACGAGCGATTAGACGAGCGAATAGTAATAGTATGGGTAAAAATAGGTAAGAACTGCTTCGAGTGGTACCAATTTAGCACATTTTATGTTATTCCTTCGAAATCGCTGACCCGATCAAGCTGAAAATTACAACATGTGATTCAACTTCACACAAAATTTCATTTTTTTGGGAAATATTAATATTTGCTTCTTTCCGCTGTGTTATTCTAATGAGTTTTTTTTAATTTCTAAAATTATTCAAAAAAAAACGTTACCACCTGATAATGCCACAAAACTATACAGATCTGAATTAGATGAGGAACAATATTGAGAAAAAGTTTGAAGTTAATGTCTGTAGCCGTTTGACCTGTGGAGAACTGAAAAAAAACTAAAAAAACACATAAAAACGAACACCAATTTTTTTCAGTATGTCAAATTGAATCCTCGCTAATGCTCGTCTAGTGATAGCGTTTATATATATATATATATATATATATATATATATATATATATATATATATATATATATATATATATATATATATATATATATATGAAAACTTTTAAACTTTCACGACTCATTTTATGATAATAATATATTTTACAGGGAAATTATAGTCGTGTATATATTGTGAAATCTTTATTTTCTCAACGTTTCAACCATTATGTTATGGTCTTTATCAAGAGAATTATTTGTTCGAAATTATTTGTTTGTTATGAGATTTCACAATATATACACGACTATAATTTCCCTGTAATATATATATATATATATATATATTAACACTCTTTTCCCTTGTGTACTATGGAAGCGTGTATCACGTGTACTCATACAAGCAACTAGTATTATATCCAGACATTAGAATAACATCACGGGTTTGCATGAGTTACCATCCACTTGTTTCAGGAGCTATCAATCAGTGAAGGTTCATGTATTATACACCAGACGTAACATATTCATAGTTGAACGTTCAAATGGAAATTGTAAGGAACGTCGCATGAACTGTGCCATGTTTTATTCGATATATTATGTATATTATGTATTTTATCAGTTAGAGGACATCATATCCTGAAACTAGATTTTGATGAATAATGACTATATATACTTCACAAATTTTAACGTTAAGAAGAAATCATAATCTCTGTTTCGGAAATTTCAATCGATTTTTTTCTTTCAGAGGACATGTTTAGTGACGTAGTCATCACTAATTTTTGTATAGAAACATACACAGAATCAAGTGAAGTTCACGTCATGATTCGAAAAAAAGGCCGGGTCCTGGAGGATGAATAAATCGATCATAATTTCTGAAATTGAGATGATGATTTTCAGTTTTTCTAGAATCACGGGGATTTACTTAAATTATAAGCACGAAAACCAACGGACATTGAGCATACGTACGTTCTATGCGAACAATTGCATCAAAAAATGGGTTGATGAGCTGGACTTTTCATCTTAATTACGTGGAAAAATCATGTGTACATTGAATTAAAAATTGCATGATGATCATTTCAATCTATACTTGTATCCACTAAAGACGAAGGCTCAAATCACTCGTGTGCTATAGTGGTATGGCGGGGAAAAAAAAAGGTGATCAAAATTCGAAATCTCCTTTCGTGAAAACAAGTTATCCGTTTTCATTTCGGATTTTCAGAGGTTAATCATGTGTGATCACACCACTTTATTCCATGAGTAGGAATCCAAAAACACATTCAATGATCTATATAAGAAATCAAATTATAACTTCGAAGATTATAAGTGAGAATTGAGAAGTGAGAATATAACTTCGATAAAAGCTGCATGTATGACAGGTATGTACGTACATAAACTGTTAATAATATAATCAAATATCCTATTTCAGATATAATCGGTTCTACCAAATAATATACATAATGCCAACATCTGAAAACATAAAATACACCAACTCGCAGCAATATTGCAGTAATAACTGTCATCTTTTAGTTCTGGTATGTTGGCAGACAGCCATCAACTCTCGTGAATAGCCGTTTATAATATACTATACTGTAATTCGAGTGTGTTTGAAGTTTATGAATTCGTACCGTACTAAGTTTTTATATCAAGCAAATGCAAACATTAGCACTTCTAGATTTTAATTGAGTTCTCATCATACTCTCCATCGTACATTCTTCAATGAATGTTACATAAACTCATACATATACAGAAATGAAACTGAGATTGTACTAGTGTAAGTTGGCGTAAAAACCATGCAATGCAATAAACTCGCACAAATTATAAATCTTCACTCCCGTTTGATGATGAATATCATAATATAGACTCACATCCCGATGAATAATATACTGCTAACAAAGATGTACAAAAGACACATCACCAAATTTTTTCTTCTCGTTTGATAATGGATATCATAATATTGACTCGCATTGCGATAAATAATGTACTGCAATCAAAGATGTACAAAAGATACGTCTTCAATCACCTTACCTCTCATAACTCTCCTATGATTATTTTCGTATTTCTATATACTCACATCAACTCATCCAGCATCTAAATGCCTGATTGCCGATGTTTTTCGTTTTGATGCTGACAAATCGGATTTGAACAAGTTCACATAAGTCCCGAATGCGAGCGCGGTCGAGACGCTATACTGAGAGTTCATGCCTAGATCACCGGTATTTTCCTTCACATATGTATCTTGAAATAATTGATTTCAAATTTTTAAAAGCAAGAGATTAAATGAGATCACAAATGTATTGTTTAACTTCGTCTAAGCTTTAGTTTATCTCTGTTATTTCATAGGCAAATCAGTTACATTTTCATTTCCATTCTCATATTCTTGATTCATTACCATTCTTTCTATAACATTCTATCACATTAGCTCAATTATTCCGTGTCGGTTAGGGCAGCCGCGATTGTTATGGCAGAGTCTTCACGGGGAATATATTTTTATATACCGTGATATATGGTCCTGGTAGGTGGACATGTTAGAGTCATTAGGATTTCCAATGCTGAAAAGATGTGTGAAGCCATCTTGTTCTGCTGTTATCATTATCCACATTTCATCATGAGAAAAAAAAGTGAAGCAATCCACCAGCTATCACAGTATGTAATAGATGTATTCAATATGTATATAATCATATATATAATTGAATATATATATATATATATATATATATATATATATATATATATATATATATATATATATATATATATATATATATATATATATATATATATATGAACAAAAAGTTGATTCGTCGATCATAGTATTCTAAAATGATAACCATTTCCGGGTAAAACCGTTTATATATACATTCATGACGTAACTCTCCAACTTCCTTCATATAATGATTATTCTCGTAGAGAAAGCTACCCTCTGAACGATTCTAACGTTTTCCGACAAAACCATCCAAATCCATTTCCATTCAGATAAAATTTTATTCCTACCTTTCAATAAGGTCAGACAGTCTTATTGAGACAGTCGAAAAACTTTATCCAACTTCAAGATCTGAAAAAAAGACCTCTCAACGAAAGAACAGTTTAATTTCCACCCTCTATGGTAATTTGCTGGCGTATCGAATTGCCTGCTATGGATACTGAGTCCAATAAGAGTACGATTTCCTCAGCAATCGAGTGTATAGCCAGGTCTCATATAATATGATGGTGATGTGGTTGGTGGTGGTGAGGGAGGGGTTGAAGTGTGAGAAACCATGCGTCGCGTGGTGCATAATGAAAAGGGGTCGTAGCTGAAGGTGTCAGGTACATGAAAGTGAGGGTAGTAGAGTGTTAAGTCAAAGATGAGCAACAATTCCTATACCCCTCCCCCCATCCCTCCCCCATGTCCCCCGGCCACCTTGTTCACTGTCCCAACGAAAGACAATATCTATAGAATAGTACCATGGTAGGTTCAGTGGAATTGTTTGGAATCAATCTTCTACGTTGAGAGGAGGGAATGTTTAGTATTTGTGTTGTAATATTATATCACTTTGATGTGTCAGGTTACAGATTTGACGTCACACAATAGGAGGGGAAATATATTTGTTGTGTTTCTCTCTCTCTCTCTCTCTCTCTCTTTCTCTCTCTCTCTCTCGCTCTCTCTCTCTCTTTGTATAATTTTTCCCTTCTTCATCTCCATTTATTCTTGCTCTACTTTTTCAAGTGAACCTCCATTTAGGAAAATGGAGGAATTATATTCTTCCAAAAATTTGGAACCGATTCGAATAATGTTTTTCATTTTTGTCCTCATGTAGTCATCCTCATATGAATTTGTTCTGCCATTTTTTTTCCTTCGCTCTCTATTCTTCATATCTCTCTCCTTTTCTTTGTCTTTCCCACATTGTTTCTCGTTATTTATACTTTTTCCTCTTTGCGATGTTGTTCTCATAAGAAAACATACTGGCTGATCTGTGTTATTTCCGTACTTATCACATGCATAGAAACCTTTTATCCATTCCTGCAGATTGCAGTAAGTCACCTAACCACTAGCTATTTCTCATTTCACTTTACATCTTGACATAGCTAAATCCTTGCTAAAAGCCATGCCCTGGAAATACAGTAGTATTCTCGGAAAACAGCACTTTGTTGCATTGGTGCTTTGCTGCTTTGGTGTCTCTTAGAATTTATCATCAATCGATTATACACTCTATAGCTTTCATTACTATTGAATTCATGAATCAACTCCACTAAGCGTTATGGTTTGAGTATAGGCGAGACTGTGGACTTTGAACATCAACAGAAATAGGATTTAAATATTGAGAGATCGCATTGAGGGAACGAATATCTTGTCGCTAATTATGACACATAAAAGAGCTACTGAATGGCAAAATGTACGAATCTTGTGTATGATGGTTTGAAACATGTAACCGCTAATGTTACAATATAAAATGGCGGTTTGCGGAAAATCATGTTTCGCGAATACTTCGGAATGGAGAAAGATTTCCAAAATATTATAAAATGAACCTGATGAAAATATATCTTCAATGACAGTGAAATGAGATTCATGACATATAGTTATGAACGTTGAAGTTGGATATTACTAACACTTGTGGGCAAGTGAGAATAAATATTTGCATCGCTGAATAATATTGTAAAAAACATCAAATGAGTGTGTAATGGAAATATTTTAGCATACATTTTTGTTGGTATTGAAAATCTCTTAACTTCTTCAAAATTGCTGCATCTAATTCCGTTTGGGAGTTGACTAGAGAAAGAATGTAATTCCGCGAAATAACATATTGATATTATTATTTCAACAATAATGTTTTTGTGGCAGTATAACTGTAAAAATTACACGGAATAAGTGTGACATAAAAATTCTTACATACACCATCTTGAATGTATTGAAAATCTCTTCATCTCCTTCGAATTGGAATGGCTGCCTCTAATTCTGTTTGAACACTGTCTGGAGAAAAAGTGTGATTCCACTAAATCGAACATCCCGGTCTGAAATGAACGAGGTATGTTGTTCACTTACCTCATGCGTGTGATGAATGCGGGCGTGAAATCGAGGGGCGTTGAAATTCCGAGATCTGTATTCTTCACGTCATCCCACATTGTTGAGTAGTTGACCAATGAGCAAGATGGGGAAGAGATATCTGGAACAAATAGGAACAATATGATCAATCAGGTTGCTGAGGTTTGAGTTTCAGATGGGTTCGAATTCTGCATCGCATGCATTTCTGTAAATGTCAATTGAGAAGTATAGATTACGTATTAAAATATCGGTGGAGAATGAGCTAATATAGATACGCGCTATGAGAGCCAAAAGGTCATTTATGAGTTTCCTCTAATATTCTAGCTGGGGATGGGACGGTTGCAGGGACAAATACCATTTCCATAAAGCGGATTCAATTTATTACGTACATACAAATATTGAATCTCAACGACTATAATACATTTCAAATAGAACTATGTGTTGTCAAATATGTATCAAATATTGCTTCGTACAAATGGGACCCAGACCTAGCATTGTTTTCATTTCTGTTTTTTTTTTGGCACATTTTGTTTTTTTCAAGTTTGACGAATATATGGATAGTAATGATTCGATTGAACACATTCATAATATTTTGGATTCTGGAATTATTTTCAATTACATGTACAGTTCTATTCACATAGGCTTAAGCCGGCTATGACTAAATGTCATCACTTTTAAATGTCTGTTATTTCAGAATGTACATTTATGGAATACATATACCTTCATCTCAGGATTGCTCTCATCAAATTTGTTCAAAATTTCACAGATGATTCATACATGTATAATCCAAACTTGAGTTGAGGGAATGAATGGTTGGACAACGTTTCAAAAATAAAGGGAACCAAGAAACTGTCATAAATCCTGCAAATTTGCAATTTTTTGTAAAAAAATGATGAAAACTATCGATTAGTTTTCCAATTGAGATCAGTTACATCTCAAGTCATGCTATAGGTATGAACAACATCAGAGAACAATCAGTTTTTACTTTGAACGAACCACTTATGGGGAAAAAGTACATGAATATGACTGATTAAACACAAGCTAGGATTTAGCAAGGTCTAGGGCTATGATGCTATACTATATGAGCGCTATACTTTAGTGTTCCAATTTCATCACTCGCTCAAGTGTATTCTCATTGAATCCAACTTTCATTCGCATGACACGATTGACCTTGAAATCGCACGATCCAAATTCTCATTGTATATTGATGCAGAGTGATGATGAAATATTGGATGAAATTGTAAGATTGTAAGACAATATATTCATACAACATTCAGAAGAACTCAAGAAGGAAAGGAATTCATCGATCTGCACAAAGAGAGCTATACAAAGAGTCAATTAAAATTCTACAGTATTCAATATTTTTTTTAAATTCTGTAGATAAATCAAAATAACATTGGAAACAATACACACTTAACGGAATTGCTTTTTGAAAATAGACTTCTGAAAAAAAGATCAACTGTGAAAAAAAACATCGCTATGAATGAAGAGAAAATCACTTTGATTGTGTCTTGAGGAATTCGATCACACTTTAACCTTTAACTCTCCTCCCCTAATTTCCCCTCAATCCACGTGCCCCTCGTCCCACTAAGGTCACGTGTTACGTCCTGTCTGCGTTTAGTGAACTTCTTTTCGACGTTATAAAACAAGATACGTTCATTAAATAAAGAGTTCTAAAACAACTGTGGGTTGTGATTGCTGATAGAAAAGAATATCGATTCGAGAGAAGAGTCAGGATTCGGAGAGAACATGTGTAATTGTTGCTGATGTTGTGTGTTTTATACTTTTCGAAGTAAATAATGAGCTATCACTGTGAATGATTACTTCTGAATGAATGATACATCATCAACACACATTATATTTTTCATTAATCGAGAGGTATTATAATAATGATAATGATAATTTGTATTTAATAGCTCAGAAGCCAATTTCTTTACATCTCATTTCAACAATATGCATATTACAATTAGTATTAAACTGTATACAATTTTTTTCAGCAAAGATTATCAAAAGTACATAAAAGTATAATATAAATTATAAAACATCTCAATCTAACTTCTCATTCATTTGACACACCTTTCCTTGAACCATCTAACACTTCTCAGGGTCCTAATAGTGTGTGAAACTAGTGTAATAGTGATAGTGTAATAGTGTAAATAGTGTGAATCTTATCGAACTCTTTCATTCCAGCATTGAATACTGGATTGGATTGAGTGAGTATTGATAGGCGGCAACAAACTCAATACATCATGAAAACAGTTCAATAATAGGGAAAATGTTCGAAAATATCGATTGTAGACCATATATTCAGTTTTGGTGGAGGTGCCGTGTTTCTCGAATGGAATTTCATTCTACTGTATATACAATGATATTTGTTCGTACACACAAAAAACTCAATACATAATGAATAAAGTTCAATAATAGGTACAATGTTTGAATAATATCGATTGTGGACCATATATTTAGTTTTGGTGGAGGTGCCGTGTTTCTCGAATAGTATTCCATTCGACTGTATAAACAATGATATTTGTAAAAACACACACAATTTTATTTCATATTAAGTTCAATACACTTTATGCTCTTGAAAATGTTATCTTTTGAAATCGTTTCACAATAGGGACGAAGTTTCACTATTTATCAGAATTTGAATATATTTCATTCTGAGTCTACGTAAGTGGACTGTCCTCAATATCCTATAATTCTATATGTAATATGTAATATGTAATATTATGTTTTTATGATTATGTTATAATCATGTATATGTAACCTTGATTATTTTACTTCTGGAATAAGTATTGAATTGAATTGAATTGATATGCCATTTGTGTTCCTTCGTAATATAACCGACCAAGTATGAACCACATATACTCAAACGACACTAATGAACTAATTTTAGAAAGAATTTCAGTATTTGAATATTCAGAATCAATTTTATACCAAACTGACCCAAAAATTGAACCGATACCAAGTTTCATCTCCAGAAAATACAGTATTCAAATGAAGAAGTTTTTTACATTCGAAAAGTACAACATAAACACAAAACGTGTCCCTCCTATTCCTGTAACATCCTATCCATACTATCATTTCTCGCGTCATAACACATAACACTTTTGTTCTAAAAGTGTTGTCAGCCATCTGCGTTTTCAACCCTCGACCCTTACTACACTTTACACCCAACACCGTCTACCTTTTAACAACATGAAACCCACCACATAATATTCCCCAACAAAAGATGTGATAAAGATACGCTAGCCAGGATGTGCTCGTCATAACCCACGTTAAGGTTGCTAATGGTCAATATCCTCCTAACAGCCTGTTGAATGACCCAACCTCAACAAACACACATACTAAACGTACGTTCTGAATGACGTCATTGACGTGTTAAACCAATACGGACCGGTGTTGGTGATATATGAGAGCTTACCATTGGTGGAGAGACAAGAAATGACGGACGATTATATAAAAGTTGACAATAAATAATATTACAAAGGCGAGTATCTTCACTATTGATGATCGTTGGATTTATAAGAAAATTTTAGGAGCCAAATGCATCTACGTGGCTTGTTATATAGTTCATAACAAATTTCTCGTTTTACTTCCTTATAGCTTCAGTTTAAGGTTTGTGATTTCATAATTATAGTAACTTGTTTTGATCTATTACCATTCTTTGGGATAATTCATCCATTGATCAATCATCATGTGTAAATGATGGCAGCCATTGTTTGTGAATGACATAGCCTTTGATATATATATATATATTATATATATATATATATATATATATATATATATATATATATATATATATATATATATATATATATATATATATATATATATATATATATATGCCATTTGTGA
The DNA here is from genome assembly GCA_907164805.1 of Brachyptera putata. NCBI lineage: Eukaryota > Metazoa > Arthropoda > Insecta > Plecoptera > Taeniopterygidae > Brachyptera > Brachyptera putata. The sequence goes on from OU015469.1 coordinate 8,582,412, forward strand.
AGGACATGGCCTCTGATAAAGACATATATATTATATATTCAAGATAATATGGGCAGATTCATAATAGTGATGGGGTGTTGTAACTGCTTGTCGCCAGTGATTCAATAACAACTTTAGTAGTCCCAGAATACTTGGAATATCAATAATATTATTGAAACTTCCCCAATATATATTGCTGCTACGAAGACTGGGCTGCAATTACTGATGAAGTCACTTTTTGATCCAAACCGAGCGAGTTTTTTTGTGAGGTTCTCAATTCGTGAAACTGAATACTGCGAAGGTTCATTTAGTGGACGGAGGATTCGATCGGGAGAAACACATCGGTGTTATGGTGCTTATACGACTGCGCTGGAATATTCTAAGTGGAAGGGAAAAGAAAATTCAACGAAGCCTTAAGTTATTTAGTCGAAATATATAATAAGGGATTAGAGAATTCGGAAAAGGTAAAAGTAAGTAAGCTTCTCTCAAGAGGTAATTGAAATTGATTTAGATGAATAAATCTGCTTTTTTTACTAGGAAAACGTCATGCGTTGTTGGACGAGCGGATAGTAATGGGATGGGTAAAAATGTATGAAAACTGCTTCGAGTGGTACCAATTTAGCACACTTCAAAATTGCTGTCCCGATCAAGTTGAAAGTTTCCAGAAATGTGTAGGCCTATCAAAATGTAATTCAACTTCAAGCGAAATTAGATTTTTCAAAGAATTTTTGACCGGACATCTTCACTTCACCCGTATTCGAGTCCCGAGTGGATTTATGAAAATCATTGTAGAGAAACCACCTGTAGAGAAAATAAAACTTAAAAACGCATACATATAGGTGAATGCTCATTTTCATCAACATTTCAGAACTTGAAAGTGATTTAATCCGCGATTGTAATTGATAGAATTCAATCACCCACCCTCCCAGGCTATGATAATAGAGGACAATTAGTAAATTTGTCATATATAATTCCGTGCAAAAGTTCAAATGAGTTGAACATATAGCTTCGGAATTGTTAACATAAGGTGAAACAACGAAAAAGAGACGCTAAATCAAATTATAATACAGATGTCTTTTTTCCTAGAAACCTGTAGACTGTAAAATAAAGTTTGTTTGTTTGGTCCACACTTTTATTACCTTGTTTTTGCTCCCAGTTATGTGTACTTTCAGTGAAGGAATGAAAATAAGAGAGTTAGAGGATACAGTGAAGGGATTAGTGAGAGAGAGTGAGAGTAGGAGTCAGAGATAGTAAGAGATAGTATGAGTGAGAATAGCGGGACTTAGAGGATGTGAAGTAAAGGGAGACCAATTGTGAGACATGGAGAAATTAGTGCGAGATATTGTAGTTGAGCATTGAATGAGAAAAGCGAGAAATAGAGTACACGGAATGAAACAAAAGAGAGTGAAAGGGAGCATAGAGTGACAGAGAGATAGATATAGATAGTCAGAGAAAAGTACAAGGTAGATAGAGGAATGAAAAATCAAAAAAATTGTCAGAGATAGAGATTGAGTTATGGTTAATGAGTAAGAAATAGGTGAGAATGAAAAAAAGAGAGATGAAGAAAGAGAAAGTAGAAAGTCTGATATACAAGAGAACTACATCCCACAGATAGTATTGTTTAGGCTATTATTTTGTCTCATCTTATTTCACTCTACCATTCTTTCCTGTTCCCGTGTCACTTCATTGCAATTATGATTGTATTACTGTTATAAATACAGAGCATGAGTTCGAGTCCATAGCAACAGTACGTACAATGGGATGGATGTAGAGTACACATACGTTATCAGTTTTAGCGATATGTATGTCTCAATCAATACGGAACTTTGTGTCTAAGTGTGAGTTTGTCTAATAGTTACCGGAAATTCACCGCACGTGATTATATCGTTGACGTTTTATAGAGTCAAACTTCAAAATGACATGTTTTCAATTGGTGATATTGAAAACTGAGATGTTCAATTTTTTGGAAGGAAATAATAATATCCTTACTTGACAAACTGAAATAATTGTTCTCAAATGTTGTTCCCTCTAAATGTGACATTGCATTGGATAATAAAATTATGTCAAAACTTACAATAGGATACAAACAATTACAATACAATATAACTAACAATACTTACAAAAACTTCAATACTATGTAACATGCCAGTTTTCCCTGTCTAAATTTTGATGTTAATAAGTTCTTTTTGTTTGATAATTCCCACGTTGTCTTGACTTTCTGAATCTGTTGATTTTATGACGACCATCCATTAACACCCTTCACCCCGTCATCTCGTGCCTGCATCCCCCATTCCACAAGCACACTTCAGTTGTTTTTCTCAATTGCATTAACTTTCTGTTTATAGTCATCTTGTACCAATGTATCTAGTGTTTCAAGTGTATTTTGTCAATTGTGTACAAACCATAATTTAATCAGAACACTCGGCATAGGGCAGATACAATAAGTTTAAGAAGTGACAGATATATGACCAGGGGATGCATCAAGCCACAAAAGCCAAAAGCTGATGTATGGTGAATTGTGATTGGTTTAAATTTGTATCCGCATATTTTATTGGTCGAACGAAAGTAAGCTCCTACAGGACAAGCCTGGTGAAACAGGGAGATGAGAACAGAACGATATATACAATCAGAGAGACAAGTCAGTGAAAACGTCGACCGGAGATCACGGGTTGGGGGGTCCGACTTCGAACCGGGTAGTTCAGCATCACCAGCTTGGCGGAGTCCAACATCGCCAGCTTGGTTAACAACGAACGTGGAACAAGGCGAACTCGGTGAGGAGACGTGACTACCCGCCCCGGGACTCGAAGACGCGTGGTTCGGCGGAAACTTGCGTGTGCGCGCGTGGGGTGAGCGAACCAGCGAGCGAGGAACCAATCACGGTAAAATCAGACATTGTTTAAACCGATCTGCCCTGGTCAGTTAAATAAATATATATATTTTTCAGTATTGTTTGTATGAAGGTAGTTTAATTTCTCTTTGTGTCATTTAAAATCACGTTGTGATCTCAATAGGCCATTGAGATGACAACTTTTCTTTGTTCCATTGTTACAAGATTGAAGTTTTGTGTTTTGTTTGAACATCATTGTAATCATTTTGCTGAAAATACACGTAATATTTTGAACTGATTCAAGTTTCAACGAGTTGCTTTTCCCGCAATCCCAGCTACAAAGATCCATTTTTGTTTTTTCAGATTTAGTTTGATTATTTTTAAAATTTAATTCTTTTTTTTAAATTTCGATTTAGTCCATTTAGAGTAGGATTGGACAGAAAGCTACAACTAGTCTTATCACATTTCACTCAAACTGTGAAGTAGGAAAATAATATTTCTCATATCCACTGAAAAATTGTCTGCACTCATTGGACGAGCTTCAGCGAGGATTCAATTTGACATACTGAAAAAATTTGGTGTTCGTATTTTTTTATGTTTTTTGTCGGCTCTCCACAGGTCAAATGGCTACAGCTATCAACTTCATTTTTTTTTTCCATAATGGTTCCTCATCTAAGTTAGATCTGTATAGTTTTGTGGCATTGGTCGGGTGGTAACTTTCATTTTAATGAATTCTAGAAATTTCATAGATAGAATAGAATAACACAGCGTTAGAATGACACAGCGGAAAAAAAGTCCCAAAAGATGAAATTTTGCGTGAATTTGAATTACATTTTGATACACATATATGGAAATTTTCAGCTTGATCGGGTTAGCCATTTTGAAGAAAAAACATGAAATGTGCTAAATTGGTACCACTCGAAGCAGTTTTAACCGATTTCTACCCATAGAGAGAATGTCATTTTATTGTGACGGCTGTCCGCAATAGCGGGATACCAAGATGGTACAGCGTAAAAATCAATACATCAGTACAATGGTTTTACAAAATTGATATAAAATCCACTCTTACTATCTCTTATTATCATCTTACTATCCACTCGTCTACTCATATATGGCGTTTTCCTAGTCTAATAATTATTGCACGATAAAGGGAAATTAAGTTCACTCATATAACAGAGAATTAGTTAGAAGTTGTAAAATCTCTGAAGTAGGAGCCGTCCACTTCACCATCAAAATATACCTCTTGCTATATATTACCCAATAGATTCATTGAACAATACTTAAAACCATATTAGAATCAGGAGACCCCAAATACCTAACAACATCTGTCTTCGAAACGACCACAAGGCAACTAATTCAATTGTCGTATTAAATTGATTGAATCGAATCCTCGAGTATCTTGTAAGGTCTAGGGCGCAAGCAATTCATACCAATTAGTGGTAATTGAAGGATGTATTGGAGTACTCCTGAGCAAATTGCGAGAGGTTGCCGTGGAGCTCGCTAGAGAAAACAGTGTGGTAGAAACTCAGATTTGTTTGAACATGTTATGAAATAAGCATTGTTTATTCTGATATCAGATAGTATATACCACACAAATAACTCATATCAATCCACAATTTTCCTTATCAATATTAATAACGATAATAATAATAATATTATCACCATCAACAAAAACTTAACACAAAGTCATTGTTCCCCAATTAAATCCAAGTCTGACAAACTGTACTCGACACTTATGACAAATGAGCACCAACTTTACCAGTATATCCCCTCCCTCCCAACCCCCCCTCCCCCCGCATACACTCATCACCACTGTAAATATCACTTAGTTTTAAATCACGGGTATTGTTCATAAGAGAGAGAGAAGGGGTGGTTTGTTAGGTAACAATGGGGGTGTCAATTTGTCACTTGTCATCAGAACAAATAAAGCGCTCATAGAAACCATCCCCCCTCCCATTCCACCCCCTAGCACCTTTATCCACCTACACTCCCCCCCCCCCAACCGCCTCACAGATTAATGATATGTATTTTACTGATGCTACCCTCGCCATGGCGATTTTTATAGATTACCTAGTAAATCTCTTGCTATGTGGGGTTTGTACAGATTGGTGTAACGTCTGAGAAATTTATAAATGGAATGGTGTAGCATTTGTAAGTCAACCCTGTAGCGCTATAAGACGGTACTTTGGGGCACACGTGAGGTACTTGGTTAGATTTAACGAGTGATGCGGAAGGTGAATTAGTGATGGATGGAAGTGATATTCATGAGGGATGTGCTGGTGGGCATGCTGAAGGTGATGGGGAATTTTATTCGTTTCATTTTTAAAGACTTATTGAGGACTTTGGTGAACTGTTTGTAAGCCATGATGTTAGCCTATTTGATGCATCTGAAATTAAATCCTTTTGTTGAAGTTGAATGCTTCCGATGCGTGAATGTTTGATATCATTTCATATTCTTCAATCAAGAAATCTGATCAATAATTGTAATCTGGTAATTAGACAATCTTCAGCGAGGATCCAATTTGACATACTGAAGAAAACTGGTGTTCGTTTATAAGTTTTTTTTCGGTTCTCCACTGGTCAAACGGCTACAGCTATCAACTTCAAGCTTTTTCAAAATATGGTTCCTTATCTAACTTAGATCTGTACAGTTTTTGTGACATTATCGGGGGGTAGCTTTTTTATATGAATTTTAGAAATTTTAAAAATACCCATTAGAATAACAAAGCGGAAAAAAAATATATATTTTCCCAAAAAATGAAATTTTGCGTGAGGATGAATTACATTTTGATACACATTTCTAAAGAATTTGAGCTTGATCTGGCCAGCCATTTTGAAGAAAAAACATAAAATGTGCTGAATTGGTACCCCTCGAAGCAGGTTTTACTCATTTTTACCCATACTATTACTATCCGCTCGTCTAACAACGCATATATAGCGTTTTCCTAGTATATTTCAAATTCTTTCTAAATGATGTGCATCGATCCCACCAACCGCTGGTTAATTTGGCTGTGGAAGATAATTCTCAATATCATACATTAGAAGTATAGTAGAAGTAGAAGAAGATGAGGAGGAAATGCCAGGCGTGGCCAGCCGGTTTCCAGCAATCCTGCGGCCCTAGTGCTGGTGGGAGCACCCACCCCCTGACCCAATGATACAGTTGGAACCAGAAACGGATCATCATTATACATTATCTATGGAAAGCAAAATGGTGATGGATTCAAATAAAGTATTACTTTGTATAGAAGGAGTACAAAAAAGTTAATTTCCAGAGTATTTATGAAGTCGTGTGAATCAGGTGGTTTATGTTCCAAGCGAGCCAAGAGAAGTCAGATATTATTGTGCGCAGCACGAAACAATTGAAATCAAATCTCAAAAACTAACAAATCAGTTCACTTACAAACGCAGACAAACAAATAACAAACAGAGGAAGAAATTTATTTGCGTTCTATTACTGGAATGAATGGAATAATATCTGATATAAAACTATTCCCCAAAAATGAATTATTGTTTCAACTTCCGTGTCAGTGCACATGTTAGAAACGTAATACCAACGCTGTTATTTCAAATTATTCATACAAATCGTTCATCTGAGAATCGCAAATAATCTCAATGGAATCGCAATTAAATATTAATCAGATGAGCGTAGCGAAGATTTTCACTGAACTCTTACGGAACTTTGTCTGTGCGTTTTTTTTGTAAGCACTGCACAGGTCGCAGGGTTTGACCGATCGACATGAAACTTTTTTTTTATATGCAAACATATCCAACTTAGAACTGTATAGTTTTGAGGTCTAATCGGTTGTACCATTTTTGAGAAAAATCATTTAGAAGTTTCTAAAAACCCCATTTGATTTGGCTGAGCGGAAAAAATTGAAAAATTAAATCTCTTCAATATGATTCAAATTTTACACAAATGTGAACACAAGAATAATATACATGAATAAAAATTTGGTTCGATATTCGGACCAGCCGTTTTGGAGAAAATAATATAATAAATGTATTTTATTCATCGAAAAGATAGAAATATTAGTTGAAAAATGTTGCATTGTCGAAGTCACGGCTTTCTAGATTCATTGACATCGGATGAAGTTCATTTCAAATGATCAAGGTTTGTAGAGTTTTCGATTATACTTTATTTAGACATCTCGCTCATCGTACAACGCACATCCTGCGTTTGCCTAGTCTGGAAATGAATCTTCAGAACTCCTCACAGCCATATTGACGTACAAACTTCAAAACATTTCATCAGATTTCAAATTCATCTCTATTGAAACTGTATCTCACCATTGTTGTATAGGTAAACTTATTTAATTAATTGTAATTGTTCTTCAAATTTGATTTGTCTTCAATTTTACTTTCAATTTGCATTGAAATAAGTTTATAATGAACTTCCTAACACAATCTGTATTGCTAGTGTTTATTTTTTTCCTACCCTCCCCCCTCCCAAACCACCCTACGATTCTCTTCGTGCCGTGGAAGTTCTATAGGCTTATAATTAAATTCAAGACGAAATAATTACATGGTCTAATTACAACGGATGAAGTTCTTAGTTAGTTGTATGTGAAGACGGTAAACTTGTCAACGTAGTTGCTCATATAATTGTGCATTAATATTATACTGTAGTGCCATGATATTCAATTATATTAATACTGCTGCCACAGATGGTTTTTCGCGTTAAAGTAATGAAGTACTTAAAACGTGAATTTCAGGAACTGTGCTGTGAAATAATATATAGTTTTCCTGTCGCTGTTCTGTTATTAAAATGGAAGGATTAAATTAATCATGAAGTTGGTGGAACTAACCGTTGTGGAAGTATATAGTGTGATCAATATAATAATTGAACGAGCTTCAGCGAGGATTCAATTTGACATACTGAAAAAAATGGTATTCGTTTTTATGTTTTTTTTTTATGTTTTTTGTCGATTCTCCACAGGTCAAACGACTACAGCTATCAACTTCAAACCTTTTTTCAATATGGTTCCTCATCTAACTTAGTTATGTATAATTTTGTGGCATTATCGGTTGGTAACTTTTTTTTAAGAATTTTAGAAATTTAAAAAATACCAATTAGAATAACACAGCGGAAAGAGAATAAAATATTCTCATTTTCCCAAAAAATAAAATTTCGCAAAAAGTTGAATCACATTTGGATACACATTTCTGGGAATTTTCAGCTTGATCGGGTCAGCCATTTTGAAGAAAAATCATACAATGTGCTAAATTGGTACCACTCGAAGCAGTTTTCACCCATTTTTACCCATACTTTTACTATCCGCTCGTCTAACAACGCATATATGGCGTTTTCCTAGTATATGAACCAATTGAATCAAGTTCTCGTAAAGGAAATGAGTTAGTATTCATATCGATACATACATACACGCGATTTTCTCAGAATTCGATCTGAAATACATATCGAAAAATCCGAAGCAAATTTTCCGAGATGTGAGCGTGGTTATGAAAATAGAATAAAATCATAGAGAAACTTTATGAAAAAGTAAGGCCTACACTTGAAAAATGATGAACTTTTCGCTACATTTTTTTTTTCATTTGTCAGTAATATTTTCATCAAACATGGTTTTCAGGATCAAAAATGTATTGGAAAGTAAGAAGCATGTGAAAATACATACTTACAGTGATATTCGTTTCCCAGATATCAATACGCATAACGAAAATATTGTATTCAATGAATCAATCTCAAGTTGAAAGAATATAGAATGATTACAGATATTTCGAAATTGATATATACCTCAAAGTTAATCTGAACAGTAAAGATATTCGACATTTTATATCATAATTTATGCTGACAAACACCCTATATATTGATTGTCTTGTCGACGTTGGTGACAGCAGTGGGATGGAAACAAGCAAGCAAGACAGCTATAGAGAGAAGGAGAGACAGAGAGTGAGAGAGAGATAATAGACAGAGAGAGACGGAGAATCTGATCTTAATTGAGTCGCGCTTCTGCATTTAATGGGTAAAAGCCAAAGATCAAAGTCATTTTCACTGATAAAAATAATATCGTACTAGTATGTCTAGTCACATGCCTTCGAAAATAAAAGCCATTACGAGCAGCGGTGGTTTGTGCCTTGTTAATGGGGGGGGGGGGAGGTGAATTGAGGAGTTCGGGAGGAAGGGTGGGGGGTGGTAGAGAATGTGATTTCTTGGAAAGCACTCAACGCTATCCGTACACAAAATAGAGTGATAAAGAGACAAACAAGGACAGAAGGAGGGAGTGTGGAGGGGGGAGGTTAAATTTGACTATGAGACGCATGACTTTCGTACACAAAGAACGGGCGACGGTATATGGATGCAATTCAATTAGAAATAAACACAAGAAGATGGCAGTGCACAGTAAGAGAATAAAATGGGAATAATTGAGAGAATTCATGGAATTTTAATTATGATTGAGTTGAAAAATTCTGACCTTGACCCAGAGTTTTGGAAAAAAACAAAGAAAAATTTTAGAAAGGGCCCAAACCCAAAAAATAGTTTTTGAAAATTACTGTGATGGGGGGTTTTCAATTCATCCCCAAAAAAGGGAGAAGAAAGAAGAAACCCCTAATAAGGGTTTTTGAAAGGGTCTTCCAAAAAAAAATTTGACGGGGCTTTAGCGAGGGTTCAATTTTTACAACTGAAAATTTTTTTTTTTTTTTTTTTTTTTTTTTTTGGTTTCCCAAAAAGGGCAACGGCTACAGCTTAATTTAAACCTTTTTAAACCCCTTTTAATTCCTTTTTTTGGATTTTGGAAAATTTTTTAAAAATTTAAAAAAATTTTGAAAAAACAGCGGAAAAAAAAAAAAATTTTTTATTTTCTAAAAAAAAAAAATTTTTTTTAAAATTTGGGAATTTAAAATTTTATACCAATTTTTGGAAATTTGGAAAACTTGAACGGGTCAGCCATTTGGGAAAAAAATAAAAAGTGCCAATTTTGGTTTTCCCTTGAAAAGGGATTTTTTCCCCCCAATTGGTTTTTTCCACCCCAATACATTAAATATTTTTTACTGGCCCCCTTTTTTTAGATTTTAAAAAAGCCTAATTGGTACCCAATTTGGGTTTTATGCCTAATTAAAACCCAAAAAAAATTGCACACATTTTTATTTTTTTTTCGAAACCTACATATTTTTCCCCAATTGGAAAATTTGTTTTTAAATTTTAAAGGGGTATGATACAAAATTTTTTTTAGATAAAACGAATATTTTAAAAATTAGATAGAGGAGGAAATGGGTTTAAAAAAAAATTCTCTTCTCAGGGGAAACCCCAAATTCCCGAAGGCCGAGAATTTTAAGCCTCCCCAAAAAACCTGAAATGTAAAAAATGAACTGAAAATGAAAACTCGATTTTTTGGAATATATTTTAGAAAAAAAACAAGGTCCCAAATTTTAATCACATTGAGATTCCCTTTTTTTCCCCCAAAAAACCCCGGAAAAAAACGAATGTAAATGAAGATTGGTCGAATTGGTTTGACCTTAATTCACTACAAACGTGAGCGTGGGAAGTCATGTAACAATAAAGTTCGATCATTTTTTTACTTTTATCACAATATTATTCGAATGAGATTTCCATTCGTACATATTTCCAAGTCCTGAAAAAAACACATTTCAAGCACTCAATTTATGCAAAATAGATAACAAAAAAAAGACAGTCAAACTGTCTCCACTCTGCAGATCAAATTAATGAATGTAGTTGTACCAAACCTGCTCCTACTCAAAGGTCGGTAAATCCATACGTGAAAAGAGTATTGTGCATTTACTGAGTAATCACCGCCCCGTTGTATCCAAGAGATACATGGTTCGAATGCTAATGCTCGAATGATTACCCAGTCACTGCCTTGTTGATCCGTAACACGGGACTGACGTCACACTGGCACAGCTGTTTGCTGAGCCAGGCAAAACATTGCGTTGATTGTGTGAGAGAACATTAGATAGGGTTTTTTTCACTTTTGAGAGAGGTTTTTTACGGTTTTTTTAAGACTCCTCACCTCTCTTTCCCCTCTCTCTCCTCTTCTCTCCCTCTCTCCTCTCTCCACCATCTCTTTTTTTCCCTCTTCCCTTTTTTTTTCGGGCTCCTGCTTAAATTTCCCAACTTTTCTAATTTAAATTTTCTTTTGTTTTGTTCTTTAAAAACTTTTAAATATGGGGTTTATATCTTCCGCGCTTTTTCCCCTTTTTTTTTATAAGTAATCTTTCCCTCCCCCTCTTCTATTTGCCCCCTCCGCTCTTTTTTTCCCTTTTTCGGTCTTTTGGTCCAAAAACCCCGGAAGGAAAAACCTTTTTGTTATCGTTTGTTGGTTCCAAATAGGGAAAATTTGGGGAAAAATTGCCAACCCTTTTAAAAAATGAATTTAAAAAAAAAACCTTTTTTTGAAAAATTTCCCGCAAAAAAATTAAGAAATAAGGTGCCCCCAATTTAAATTTTTAGGGAAAACGTGTTTATTTATTTTCTCCCAAATAATTGGGGGGTTAACTTTTTTTACCCCAAGCGAATGGAAAATTGCACTTTGGAATTTTTGGCCTACGAAAAAAATTTTTTCTTTTTTCCAAAAGTTTTTTTCGGTTCTAATTTTAAACCCCATAAAAAATTTTTTTAAGGAACTTGATTAAGTTTTTATTTCTGGTGGAAATTCCAAGGGGTTTTGAAATTTTCCAAAAAAATTTTTAAAAAAATTTTTTTTTAAAAAAAAAATGTTTTAATTTAAATTAATTTTTTAAAACCATCCGGTTTTAGTTTTTAAAAAAGGTAACCCTTTTGGGGGAAGAAAGAACCTAAGTGACTTGGTTTTAAAACGAAGCAAAATTTTTTTTAAAAAAAAATATTCGCTCATAAAAAGCAAATTGGCCCTTTTTTTTAATTTTATTGTTACTTTGGAATTGGAAGGTGGAATTAAAAAAACCGCCTACAAAATTCAAGAAAAAATTTCTGAAAAATTTGTTCCCTTTTTTTTTCAAGGTTTTTTTTTGTGTTTTTCCCCAAATTAAAGCAGTTTTTAAATTTAAAAAAAGCCCAAAGGGTTTAAATTGATCCGTGTTTATTATTGGGTTTTTTTTAACTTTTTTCTAAAATTTTTTTTAAAACAAAATCCCCAAAAATAAAAAGGGGAAAAAAAAATATTTTTTTTTAAAAAAAAAATTGTGCGTGAAAGTTTGAAACAATTTGAAATTAAATTTTAATGGTTAAATTTTTCAGCCGGTTTTAACCCCTTTTTGAAAGGGAAAACATAATTGAAAAAAAAGGGTTCGAAGCCGTTTTTTTTTTTTTTTTCCCTCCCATTTTTTCCCGGGTTCCGGCTAAAACCCAAATTTTTTTCCTAGGGTTTTCTTTCAAACTGGGGATTTTCATCGGGGTTTTTTTCATGTTTGGAAAATTCAAAATTTTCCCAAAAAACATGCAAAAAAAAATTTTTTAAAAATTTCCCGGAAATTTCCCTATTTTAATTTTGAAAATTTTTCAAAGTGCCCCTTTATTTCGCATTTTAAAAGAAGAAAAAAATTTTAAATTTTTCCTTTTGGTTTTAAATTGAAGGTTTTTTTGGGGCCCCTTTTTCCCCAAATTTTCGCTTCTTTAACCCCGCATTCGGTTTTTAAGGGGGTAAAATTAAACAGAAAAAACTTAATTATGTTGGGTTTGATAATGTAAATTCCTTGGTTTTTTCATCGCCTGGTAATTCCAATTTTTTTTTTTTTTTTTTTTTTTTTTTTTTTTTTTTTTTTTCAAAATCAACAATTTTTTTTTCCGGCCCCCTAAAAAAATCGGGTTTTTTTAAAAATAAATTTAATTTTAATTTAAAAATTTTAAATTTCCCTTGGTTTTGGAAAAAAAAGGTTTTTCCATGGTTTTTTTTTCCTTTTTGGTTGTTTGGGGTTTAAAAGAAAAAAACAAATAAATTTTTGGGTTTGGGCCTTAATTTTTAAAAAAAAAACCTTGGCTAGGGTTTCCCTTCTAAAAAACGCAAAATTGGCTTTTCCAGATCTAAAATTTGGAATTGTAAAACAATTGTCGCTCTAAATTTTTTTAAATATCGTCCACATTTTTATCACTGACAGCTTCCCCCGATCAATTTATTAATTTGAATCAAGTTCGGTTTAGATTTTAAAAAACTCATTCAGGAACGGAATAGAATTTAAAAATATATATTTTATTTTATCTTCAAATACCTACGATTTTTTTTTCCAAATTTGGGCCAATCCTTAAAAGGTTCTTCACTTTTTGAAAGGGTGAATGTGACGTATAAATTTGGGGTTTTTAAATAGACCCAAAATGATCGATTATAGTTAAAAAAAACGTTAGAAGAGGAAAGTGTTTAAAAAAAAAGCCTTTTTGGGGGGGCGAACCAACGTCGAAGGGCCTAAAAATTTGAAGCACTCCCAAAACTCTCTAAACGTAAAAACTGAACTGAACTAAACCACTCGTTTAGTTGGAATTATATATTTACTGAAAGGGGCATTTGAATCATCTTAATTCTTTTCTCCCACAAAACCGGAAAACAGGAATAAGTTGGTCGAATTTGTTTGCCCTTTAATTCCAAACAAAGGAGGGGGGAATCATGGTAACAAAAAATTTCGATATTTTTTTTCTTTTATCACAATTTTAATTCGAATGAGATTTCCATTCGTACATTTCCAAAGCCCTGAAAAAAACATTTTCAAGCACTCATTTTATGAAAATAGATAACAAAAAAATACAGTCAAAATGTCTCCACTTGCAGATCAAAATTTAAAGAATGATTGTACCAAACCCGCTCCTACTCAAAGGTCGGGGGAAATCCCCCGTAAAAGATATTGTGCATTACTGAGTATCACCCCCGTTGTTCCAAGAATACTGGTTTTGAAAGCTAATCTCAATGATTTCCCACCCCCTGCCTTTTTATCCGTAACACGGGACTGACGTCCATGGGGAAGCGGTTTTCTGAGCCAGGCAAAAAAATGCGTTTGATTTGTGGAAAAACTTGATGGTTTTTTACGACTTTTTAGAGAGGTTTTTACGTTTTTTTTAGAGACTTCACTCCACTTCCCCTTCCCCTCTTTTCCCCCTTTCTTTTTGTCCCTTGGCTCTTTTCTATCTCCTCTATCAATTATTTTTCCTCGGTTGTCTCTAAGTCTGAATCCCCCTTAGAATTTTCCGCCTTTCTCTCTCTTTCACTATATAGTCGCTCCTCTCTCTCTCTCTCCTCTTCTCTTCCCTCTCCTCTCCTCTCTCCTCTCTCTCGGTTTTTAGGTCGTGTTTTTCGCAAAACTGTCAAAACAACCCCGGGTTTTTTATACTGGGTTTCCCCCGGTCTCCCGTAGGGAAAATTGGAGAAGGTTTTTGCCAACCGTTAAAAAAGCCCTTTTTTTTTCCCAAATTTTAAAAATTTTTTGGAAATTTTTCCAAAAAAACAAAGGGGAAAATTTTAAAATGAATGGAAAATTAGGGGTTTCCATTTTTATTCTCATGAAATATTATGTGTTGATTCAATAAAATCGGAAGTATTATATTCAGCTTTCCATGTTGTATCCTTCTTTTTCAAACATGCGTTTCTTACAGTAATGTGTGTTGAATTCGAAAAAACATGTATTGATATCATTCTCTCGGACTTGGCAAACATTTTTTGAGTAGATATATGTATGTTTTTCAACGCGGTATTTACGTTCATTTTTCAACCTTATAATTTCCAGACCCAGATGAATCTTGAAAATGTATCTTCCAATTGACTATTCATTCATAAAAAGTATTTTGTGGCCAAATCAATTGGGTGGGTTGCATTGAAACGTGTACAGAACCAAATTGACCCGATGAGAAAATTTATTATTTCATTTATTTTCAATTTTCGTCCAAGTGAATTAAAGAATAGAACTACAAATGGAACATTGAATATGTATACAACATTTGAGAGTAAATCATATGATGTATATATCTCAGTTCATTAATGAGTTAGGAAAAGTGTTAGAGATTGTTCGACGTTTCCCATAACTAGGAAAACGCCATATGCGTTGTTAGACGAGCGGATAGTGATAGTATGGGTAGTAATGGTTGAGAACTGCTTCGAGTGGTACCAATTTAGCACATTTTATGTTTTTTCTTTGAAATGGCTGACCCGATCAAGCTGAAAATTTCAAGAAATGTGAATCAAAATGTAATTCAACTTCATGCAAAATTTCATTTTTTTGGGAGAATATATATTTTTTTTTTCTGCCATGTTATTCTGATGGGAATTTTTGAAAATTCTTAAATTCATAAAAAAAAAGTTACTTCCCGATAATGCCACAAAACTATACAGGTCTAAGTTAGATGAGGAACCATATTGAAAAAAAGTTTGAAGTTGATAGCTGTAGCCGTTTATCCTGTGGAGAACCGAAAAAAACATAAAAAAAAAAGAAAAAAAAACATGAAAACGAACATCAAATTTTCTCAGTGTGTCAAATTGAATTCTCGCTAAAGCTCGTCTAATTATTGGTATCACTTGTTTTTTAAAAGGGTCGTTTTTAAGGTCTTGAAAACGAAATATTTCCAAGTTTGGCATCAAATAGAAATGCACGGAGGCCTCAACAGCGATTATCAATTCGATATGATATATCATGCAAACATCTGGCAGACTCGAGTATCAGCTTTACTTGGCTTGATAAACGATTGAGCCCACTATTAAAGAGTTATATAATGGAAATAATGTATGATAAGGTATAATAATGCTTCCACACGGTTTTATGTGAAGCATTGTAGAAGTATGAGTCAATGCAGGGATATACAAACATTATTGGTCGGGTATAAACCTACTTGCAACCCTAATGCTTGAAACCAAGCGGGCATTGTTGTTGCTGTTGATAAGGACACCTAAATTCAAATAAATATCTTACTAAATAACCGAATCATTCAAAATGGACTCTCCACTGGGGGAGCTGAGCAGATGAATATCAATAATCATCTTATCAACACATGAATTTTTAATATGTGATAGACATTTTTCATGGAAAATTGGTTGAAAAAAAAAAATGAAATTCGTGTACATAGAGTTGTTATTATGTTTGTCCATATGCCTAATTGGAGAAAAAGTTGAATCAACTTATTCATATAATATCGTTTCGATCCAATGTGTAGTTCTCCGTGAACAAATTCGTGAACAACCCCTTGCGCATAGGGGTGTCGGAAAATTTACGATTTTCTTTGGAAAGTTTTTCTCAGGGTCATGTGTGGTATCGACATAATATCTCAACAGTTATGTTATATCAAGGAAAAGATTAAATGTTCATGATAATATGTTCATGATATTTATGATGTATGATAAGATATAGATTATATGTTCATGATATTCATGATGTATGGTAAGATTATATAGATTAAATGTTAATGATTATGAAGATTGAAGATTTAGAATGTTATATTAAGAAGAAGATCAAGATAATGGGAAGATTCAAGATTTTTTATCCCCACTGTGAATGTTCGAATTGTTTTCTTACCCTGAAATTACTACCTTATTTAAGATTTGATTTGTTTGTTGGATGAGTTATCATATTTTAATTATTCTTTGGGGTAGTAAGATCGCCCTCGTGGTGCCCCGTTCAAACATTTGGACTAATTCATGAATAGCCATGGACGAAGAAATTGCCTGCAAATATACTCGGAAGATGTATTTTCGAATCCCTGAACTGTGAGAATCAGCAGTGAACATTCACAATAGTTTGAATTGCAATTCAATTTCTCAGTTTATTTCAGATCCGAAAATGAACCAAAGTTTTCACTACAATATGGGGATGTTTATCATCTGCCGTTCTATCAATCCTCCTCTGATTCTTCTCCCCTCAGAACAGGAAAATGGTTCATAATTTAGAGACACAAACATTTAAAATTATGAAATCGAATGTTTTTCTTAGTTTTTCAAATCTCAACAGTAAGGATATTAAGCTTATTACGCGCTTCAATTATTACTCTTAGAAATCATTTAAACAGTCAGAATAAGCTCCATTATTTTAGTCTCAATTCAGCTTCATCTTCAAAATTTTATTCTGTTGTATGTTCTTTTCAATTTTCAATTTCAATTTAATTGTTATTCTGTGTCCAACAAGGCAACTCAATGTACATGGGCAGAGATCCGGATAAAGATTTTTATATAACACCTGAATAGAAAATGTATTCTCTTGATCGGATTTTTGTTCACCCTTGGGCTCAAGGATTACCTCAGCAGTTTTAAGCCACCAACGTGCATGGCACTGACATGCGTACCACTTGAACCGTAAAAAATAACCGAGATTTGTTTCTGACAATGTGGCATTGCCAACTTTATAGCACACACACAGACACACACATACACACAAATAGACGATAATAAAGCTATATTTCAGTTCAGTACTTTTTTTATATGAGAGGCAAATAATGGTAAAACATTTACATAAAATGGTGTTACAGAAATGTCGAAATAAATATCTCTATTATATTATATTTTCGGTTCTTAAGGAGAATTAAAAATGATTATTCTCAACATGTTCCTGGTTTGGAGGAACAGATATCCTCTCTGAGACAGCTAATTGAATATTATTACTATTAATTATTCAATTGATAATGTAATAATTAAATAATGTGATTACAAAACATATCTCAATTTTATTATTTTACAATTATTAAACTTCTCTTAATTTGTATAATAATTGTATTCATCATCCAGACGATGTATTATTTTCCTTATACTAATTTTTAAGTATTGTAATTCGTATGTAAACCCGCAGACGAGTCATTATTGTTTGACTTTGTGTGTTTACGCACAAATTGTAACTTGTTCTATAATGTTCATTAAAAAATCTTCAAAAAGAAAAGACTACAAAGTAAATATTTTGAAGCGGACCAAATAGGCACACTGGAAATCTGATAACATATCTATTGTGAAGAAATACTCATTTTATATGCTTGCTGATCTCAATTATCGAGTGAGTACAAAGATCCAGAATGATGCTCAATGTAGAACACGACACAACAAAAGACTAGATAGAAGTTTTCAAATTCATGTCTTTTGTTTCTTTTGTTTCGATTATTTCTTTTGACTTGCCATATATTTGTCTTGTAACAAATCTTGTGGAAAAATAAACAAATCCAATCTAAAAAAAAATGATTTACTCTCTATCGATCACAAAATCATCATAAAACCACCATGGCTTGGTTTGAAACTCTATCAAGATTGAGAAATGCAACTCACTAAATAACCATTCATTTCAACAGCTTCTACCAAGAGCAGTTTTCTACACAAGTTTCAAGATTGCCTAAAGTTTATCAGCAAATATATTGTTCCATTTGGAATCATAAGTTACATTGATATCTATGAAATAATCAAACACGTCCATTTTAACTCAATAGAAAACTTCTTATCAAAACATGATTTTCTCATTCGATATAAAGCGATCATCAGAACTTCAATGTGATCAAATCAAACAGGTTTTATTTCTGTATATGACATTCTATTGTAGACCACTATTTTCTATATTTGTATTGTTGTTTCGATCCTATTTCACGTTTTATTCTTGACTTTCTTTCATTTCCCAGTATTCTTGACATGTTGTGGTACCAATACTATGAAATTATAGTTTGTATATACCAACTGTATAAACTGAACTCGATCGAGAAATGAGGACTGAGAACATATATTTTGTATCATGATGACGAGATCATTTATTTTCCATTCTCCATATTATATGAATGAAAGAACACTTCGGTTTTATTGTAAATTGAACTATTTCAACAATCGATTCAGCTTGTTTCGTGTAAATATCTATTCAAATAGACTAAGAGTCGATTATACCAACTGATGATTAAATATTAATTACTTAATCATTACTCAAGGTACAAAAATAACATACGTGACCAAGGGTGATAACAAGTTGATTTGCTAATTTTTGCTTAATTCACTAATCATCACTTTATACAACCAGCTCTGAGCGAAACTATTTCTCAATATTAGTTGGAACTTTGATGATTACTTTACTATTACTGTGATGTTAAAACGAATGTGTTAACAACTTCATTTACAACAATCTATCCAAATTGGTAAACTCCTTTCTTTCTTTATCTACGAGTCTCCTTTGTACAGGATATTTTATTCATCATTTCGGCAACTCGGAAACTCTTTTTTATTCTCCGCTTTCCCGAGTTTTAACAAGATTTTCTCTGAATAGCGAGGAAAGTGTGCTAATAGCTATTACAGGTATAGATTCAACAAAGCTCTATGAAAAGCATGCTGTTTCTTGAATGGATTATAAGTGATATTAACAAGTAAAGAAGTATAGAATTTGAACGTTCATTGAAGTGTTGCTGTGATAATGAAGTTTTCATTCGTTCTGTTTTTATAATGGCATAAAGTATTGAAAAATCTATATCTTTCAAAGACGCTAGATATAAAATTCAATCCGATCACAACTTGAATTAGAAAGTGATTCACTAGATTATTTGCAACAATATTTTATTCTGACGAATGTACCTACTATCAATATTCTCGAAATCGAACAAATTTATCAAGTTACTTGGAAAATATCTATCAAAGTCGTAATCTAGTAATTTTGTGATCTGTTCTCACCATTGTCTCAAATTAGAAGAATGTTTTATAAAATGTGGTATAACTTATTAGACGAGCTTTAGCGAGGATTCAATTTGACATACTGAACAAAATTGGTGTTCGTTTCTATGTTTTTTTTTTATGTTTTTTTGTCGGTTTTCCACAGGTCAAACGGCTACAGCTATCAACTCAAACTTTTTTTGAATATGGTTCCTCATCTAACTTAGATCTGTATAGTTTTGTGGCATTATCGGGGGGTAACTTTTTTTTTATGAATTTTAGAAATTTCAAAAATCCCCATCAGAATAACATGACGGAAAAAAAAGAAATTATTTTTATTTTTCCAAAAAAATGAAATTTCGCGTGAAGTTGAATTACATTTTGGTACACATTTCTAAACATTTTAAGCTTGATCGTGTCAGCCATTTTGAAGAAAAAAAATAAAATGTGCTAAATTGGTACCACTCGAAGCAGTTCTTATTACTACCTATACTATTACTATCCGCTCGTCTAACAACGCATATGGCGTTTTCCTAGTATATCCTGACAAACAGATTCGGCGGGCGAGTGCGTGAGGCGAGATGGATAAGCGTATTACGCGATTCAATTATTATTCTTAGAAATCATTTATACAGTCAAAATAAGCTTCATTATTTTAGTCTCAATTTAGCTTCATCTCCAGGATTTCATTTTGTTGTATGTACTTATCAATTTTAATTTTAAATTCAATTGTTATTTTATTTCTAACAAGGCAACCCAATGTACATGGGCAGAGATCCGAATGAAGATTTTTATATAATTATCAATATGCCTACTATTCAAATTACTTAGATCACATAATGTCAAAGTCGTATTTCAGTAATTTTGTGAATCGTTCTCACCATTATTTTAAATTAGAAGCATCGTAGTGAGTAAATGAATGACATAAGCATTATCTTACTACATGCGTTCGGATTCAGATCAGGAAAGAGTTCGATAATTGTTTGAAACTTTGATACAATGATTTTTTCATAAGCATGGTGGATATTTATTTTTTCCGTATGTGAATCACAATGTCAACGTTTCAATTATATCTATTCAACAATTATAAAAGCTATTGCGATTCATAATTGAAGTTTCATTGAAATATCAAATTAGTCAAAACTTTGTGTTCTTCATAAAAAATATTTTTTCAGTTCACTCACTTCTCTGGAAATGCAGCTATGACGTTTTCCAGTATTAAATAACTCATCCCATGTCTGTATTTGTTTCAGTTATCGTTACACATAAATATTTGGAGTTTACCACACTTCGAAAGTTCAATCATAAAATCGAACCATATAAACATTCAACGCGTGAAATACTTCTTTTTTACCAGAACCGTTTCACAAAAGTTAATTCAATATCTCCCTTCTACAGATAAAACATTTTATTGATGGAATTTTACTGCAAAAATTATTGAATTATTATATTGATTCGTGAAAGATTACCATATTGGAAATTAATTCTGGCTACAGTGAAATTGCCCGGCAGATGTAAATCATCGATGATTTCGATATTACCATTTACAATTAGATCGCGTGGCACTGATTATAAAAGCGAAATAGAAATTACAATGAGAAATATTCTGGAGTAAAAAAGAGTATCGATTCATGTACCACTGCAAAGCTATCTATAACGACAGTGAGCACAATAATTACAAAGTAATTTGATATGGTTTACGATGCTCGATTGTACAGTACTAAAAACACAGTATCATTGATTCGGAGCAAACAAACAAACAAACAAACAAACGGACGAACAAAATAAATAAATAGAGATCAATTTCACAGCATGTGTTGTTAATATTTACACTATTGTATTTCTAGCTCCATGTCGAATGATGCACAATGTTACGAATACAATCGTATGAATACATAACTGATGTATGGGTGAGAATGTTAGGTGGTTTTCATGGAATTATATATACTCTATTCGAGTGATATTCAATGAGAATTGTATGAAATCTGTGAGAACTCGTCAATTTGAAATATGGATCTTGAACAAAAAACATGTTCTATATCGAACAAATTCATAATGAATCTATTTCAACTAAGTATTCATGGCTTCCCTTATTATATACTGATATAATAATACTGAGAAAATATACTGATTTATTACCTATTACATGCTTTGGTGATCATCCTTAACCTTTGGTGATCATTATTTTATTGTTTTTTGTCATAATTATCCTTCAAAACCGTTCTCTTGCAAGTTATTTTCTGATTAGTATTTAGGTTTATTATTCAAGTTTGCTTACTTCCACATTCAATTCAGCCATGGCTTTGTAGACCAGAGTGTTCAATTTTGTAAAGTTTTTACTATGTATTTTCTTTTTCTCAGTAAAAAAAAAAAAAAAAAACATTATACTATTCGATTCACATAGCTCACATTTCCGAGAAATACAAAAGTGAAAACCCTAATTGATTCCAATGGTCATCCAAATTGTTATTATATAATTATTGTATTATCACTGTCATGTGTGAGCTAAGTGTGATGCGTGTTCGGAACTTGGACTGAGACAACCCCTCGCTCAACTAGTTGCACGCCCTACAAAGAATGAATGTTTCACGCATATCTAAACAGAACATATTCGTTTGTATTTCTACGAACACTTATTCACGCATAAACTCCGAGCTAAACCGCGAAATATAACATACATTATAATCCCTTTAAACCTGGTTATATCATGGGATGGGAGCATCATGACCTCAAATGTAACAATATTTTAATTGTTATATATATGCGGGTAGCTTGTTTTTCGAGTTGACTCTGATTATTGTTGTAAACGCCTACTCGCATCCATCCAGCGACCCCTTTTATTTCTCATGCATAGATCGCACGAATACATTTTTTTTATTTTTTATATATATATTTTTTCAACTCGATTCTTTCTCGCACCAAGTCCTTACTCTGACTTTACGGCAATCTCGAATCGAGTTCGCCCACGGAACCCTCGTAAGAATTGAATCGGCTACTAAATTTGGTATTGCAATCGTAAAAAGATGAAAGAAAGTTTCTGTCATTCATTTCAAATGAATGTAATTAATCTTCTAGATGAACTTTGCTTTTGGTCGCAGACTCAAAATATGTTTTTCTGAATCTAAGATCAAGCATTATTATACAAATCCTTCAGTAATCGGTCTGGTTACAGAGTTTGAGAATGCCACTATAGGTTATTATTTATCTCTGATGGATCTGTAATAACAGACAAATATGTACGTACTTATAACATAATATTGTCTTATCAAGATTTCTGAATGTTCATGTTGGAATTGCAAAGGTAGAATAGCTATTAATCAACACATTCAATATGATAAACATGATAAACATGAGATCATAAGTCAATTGATATAGATTTATTCAGATAGTCGGATATGTTACCCAGATTATCACATAGGCCTTCAAAATACTTCCAACCAATATTGAGAGCTATAAGATAACTAACCTATATGTACTCATTATATTCAAAAATGTAGACAAGAATCATCTTGAATGAACTTTCTTCTCATTTCATTTCAAATGCTCTCTTCCAAGTTCATCAGAGTGTTCCTGTTTGTTTGTAGTTACAATCCAATTTGAAAAGTTAAACTTTTCCTCTCATAGCCTTCTCTCCCAATTTATCTCCAAACATCAATCAGGACGAAGGTATCCCCATGTTCAGGACCACACCGATTCGTCACAAATATTTTTTAATACTCTCAGAGTGGATCAACGGTAGGAAAGCAAGGGTTGCTTTCACCCCTATGGTGTTACGCTTAAAAGGCAAAGCATGTCTTGCTACGATTTACCACTATTTTTATAGTATTTTGCCCCGAGATACACACAACTGTGTATAGAGAGACGAGGCTATACGTGAGGCATGGAGAAACGGGGTGAAACAAAATGGATCTTCCTCAGTATATTACGTAACTAAGCAGAAGTGAAATTGGAAAGAGTGTTCTCAGTTGAGCTGTGATGACGTAGATTGTGAAGTGCAGAGTGCACATTGTTTTGAGTGGATGCTGGAAATACTGTGTGCTTTCATAACAGAGGTGTGAGTTTGACCGAGTTTATGAAAGTATCTCGACTTGAAAAAGGGTATGAGGAAATTGGAGAGTCATAAAATTAACTTATTGTTTATCTATGTGGATGAAAATTCGAGAAAAGATAATGTTTCATCATCATTATATTCTCTTGTGCAAAACAGTAACCTACAGCGACCCTCGGTAGCTCAGTCAGCTGAGGCACCGCTTCAAAAACTGAAGTCACCGTTGAGCGTAGGTTCGAGTCCCACATGAGGCATGGGTTTTTGTAAACGTCCTTTCACTTATCATCATTTTCATTATTTTATAATCATCTGCTCATTCGTACCCCCGTATAACCTAGCTGTTGGTGGGGTCGTTAAGCAAACAATAAACAATCAGTAACCTACAAGTGGAAACATATCACGTATATAACCATTTGCCACAACATGTCAAAGACAGCAATTCAGCTGCTAATTTCAAATCAAACGTCTGCAATTTTTTGAAGAAGAACATTTTTTATGATATAAGAAGTTATCTGAACTGTATTTGAAATTTTAACCTGTTTATAACTATATTTTAATCTGAAATTTTCCACTCTCTCATAGGTAAGGTTAGGTGGTAGAACGGTCGGCTGACCGAACCTCGCCCTTCATGACTGTAACAACATTGTTTTACACGATTAATAAAGACATTCTACATTTTACTGATATGACCATGATGACGGATAGAAGCTATACAAACACATGGTGCTTTTGACCCAGGGAAAAACCTGGGTTTTAATGAAAATCTTCAAAAAAACAAAAAGTGTTTTTGACCCGGGAAAACAATTATGTGAAAATAGGTTCCCCATTAAAAAATGTTCAACTTATCGTGCATCATGGAAAGCAATGCTCGTTTATAATCAAAACGTTTCAAAAAAACTATATTCAATATAATAATTATTTTCATACTACGTCTGATTCTCAAACCGCTATATTTATCATTTCAATATTGAATTGTTACCAGATCTGAAACTATACATTATATTATAATCTTGAGAAGCTTGCATTATCATTTGAACGCACCAATCTATCATGAAAATGATCTTCGGAATTGGAAGACTGATAAGCACTTCAGTACTTTAATTCAAACTATTTGACTGCTGTATCGTCGGAGTATATGCACACATTATTATAATAAACATTTTTAAATACTGAATTCATTACAGTCATATGTGAGAAGTGTTTAAACAGCGAGAGTAGCTGGCAGTATTTTTGAAATTACATTTGTTTGTAGTTAATGTGTTTATTAATTGAGCTTCGGTGTAATGGGATGATAAATCGCTACACAGTATAACTAATCAGATCTATAATAGCCTATGAGGTAATAAACATCAAGGTTGATGATAAAATATAATATATATATAATTTATTGAGGTAGCAGAAGGGCTTTACATGGTGAATAAATATTCAATGATGCTGGAATATCTTATATGTAAAAATCTTGTGTAACATGTTAGAGGATGAACTCCTCCGAAACGGCTCGACCGAATATCGTGAAATTGCTCAAGCACATTCGATAGGGGCGGTAGAAGGCCCTAAAGTATACGAGATATTCTGCCGAGCTTTCTCCTATGAGCAATATCCAAATTTCGGCACTCCAAGGACGACACCAGTAATGACGTTGTACAATGACACTGACGCAGTACACAAGGTCCACCGCACTCGGCAACACATTTGCGGGGGTACACGCTAGATAGCGCCTAATCCGCCATCACATTATTTTCACATTAACAACCAATACTCACTACAAATCACTTCGATGGCAGAACAACGTTTGCCGAGTCAGCTAGTTAATAAAGAAAAGTGAAAAATGGAACTGTCGAAAGCATGTCGTGAAGAGTCCAGTAACAAAAAATGAAGTGCACGGGTAGCGAAGTGCAGATTCAAAGTGCATGCCTGAACTGCACTATGATTTATTCCAGTGGAGGTGCCGGGTGAACTGATTGGACGATTTTACATCTTTGAACTTCTATTCATTTCTATATTGTTAACTGATATATTTTGTTGTATGAGAATTGAACTTTCCGAATCGAAAAGATTTATATTTCAGGTGGTATCACCGCCCTTGTCCTGTTTGAAATGTCCTACCTTGTTATAACTAGTCACTAATGGGGAATGATAATTTTAATAATCTTTTTTGGATAATACTGGAAACTTATTTAGGGGAGGAAAACATATGCTATTCTCCTGCAATTTATATATTCCTCATTCACAATAGATGTTATCATTGAAATTCGACGTATCAAAATCATATTTGTACAACAAGGAAAAAATCAGAGTTCATGGTGTAGAACTATGAAGTGGTTGGGATAAGCATAATTATACTCAGTTCCAATGAAACAGTTCACAATAATCATAACTAAAATAGTGTGTCCTCATAATTTATGACGAGAAATGAATGTATGCCAATGTACCATTTTGCATGTGATGGCAGTCCAATTAATAGCGGTCTACTCACTAGTCAGAACATGGGCCGGATGTGATGTTTCAGTCAAGTGGAGTATTGTGTCACTGATCAACTACACGCGTGAAATGCATTGGCTGATTTAAAATACCGTCCGTGTTATTATTGGTCGATACTAAACAGGGCATGTGAGAGTATTGTGATTATTTTGTGCATTATTTTGTGCAGTTTTGAATGCATTGGATGATTTACTAGGTAAATGCCATATATGCGTTGTTAGATGAGCGGATAGTAATAGTATGGGTAAAAATGGGTAGAAACTGCTTTGAGTGGTACCAATGTAGCACATTTTATGTTTTTTCTTGAAAATGGCTGACCCGATCAAGTTGAAAATCTCCAGAAATGTGTATCAGAATGTGATTCAACTTCATGCAGAATTTCATTTTTTGGGAAAATATTTTTTTTTCGCTGTGTTATTCTGATGAGTATTTTTGAAATTTCTAAAATTAATAAAAAAAAAAGTTACCACCCGAAAATGCCACAAAACTATACAGGAATAAGTTAGATGAGAAATCAAATTGAAAAAAGATTGAAGTTGATAGCTGTAGTCGTTTGACCTGTGGAAAACCGAAAAAAAAAATGAAAAAAAAAACGAACACCAATTTTTTTCAGTATGGGCCTATGTCGAATTAAATCCTCGATAAAGCTCGTCTAAAAATCCCACCCATGTCATTATTGGTCGATACCCAATAGAGCATGTATGAGCGTATGTGATTATGATTTTATGCACCTGTCAGTTGATACTTTGCAATGTCTAGATTCTCAAATTTTTTATCTCTTCTTTGTCTTCTTGCAATCCTAACTATAGCACTAAATTATGAGTTATACTCTATAGTTTTCGTATAAATTCCACTTCTTGAAATAATTATATGATATTTAACGATGAGTAGATTCATATATTCATTGTTGTTCATCATTTTATTTCATGCGTTGTGATAAGGCGTTTGTGTGTTTCAAAATAATTCACTTTAGATTTTTCGCTAGTTTTTTCCTGCATCCTAATGATGAGGTACCCATGTTCATGAAGTGAGGCCAAAAAAGCAAATGAAAAAAATACACGAAAACCTACCCTTAAAAGTAGTCCCTAGTTTCCCATTATCGGGGTATAGGCTGGTAGCTAGACATGAGAAAAATGTTCGATCAGATGTCTCTGCCTAGTTGCTACTATTGACGGTCGTTAGTTTCGAGACTTTATTATCCGTGACGTCGGAACGCGTATTGATTCCAACTTGCTCCCTATACGTACTTCACGATGTCTTCTTGATAATACCTATTGGAAACAATGATCTAGAGAGCTTGTTTAAAGTCATGTTATGGCTAGAAGTCTGAAGAAAATACAAATAATTAGTTGAGATCGATGTTGAACATTCTTATTTGGATTAAACGACAAACAAATAATGTTGAAAACAAATATTTGATGAACTAGAATAGAAAAACTAAGTTTTCTTTCTTGTGAGTTGATCTGAATCTATCATCCCGTACTCTTTATATATTGATGGATGAATACAGAAGTCAATAAATAAAAGAGAAGTACATTTAAGCCATGGACAAATGCTCAAAAATATATAAACATTCGTATTCATATCTGCTTTTAAGAAATATCTGATTTTTTCTTATGACTGAGTCGTTGATTTGCCGTTGAACCGGAACATTCCTCAAATTATTTTTCTTTTTTTCTAATTTGTTTTTTCAAATATGTTTCTCTTCTTAAATTTGATGATGAACTTGTATATATTCCATAATTATAATTTTTAGTATGATTCTCCGCTTTCCATGTTTTTTCAACATTGTTTTTTCTGCATTTTTGTGTGATTTCACCCAATGTTACAAAATAAAAATTACACTTTGAAAAGCGTCTACAAATGTTAATATCAGAATCCTCTAAATGGCCGTTAACGCGTACAGTTAACGTAAACCAGCGATCGTACATCACACAAGAACATTTGAATCTGAACAAAACAATCTATTTAATCTTCAAAAGTGATTTACACGGGCATAACTGCAGTAACAGTTTCCCATAATGGCATCATCTCCCTCATATCCTGTGGAACATATTATCACATATAATAGAACTAGTAAGCTATGGCATATCTTCGGTTTTACAAACTTTCAGAAGGGTCAAAGCAACGGGGTGAGATGGGGAGAGCTGTGGCAGTGTGCCCATAGTGGCTCGAAGGGCCAAAACATAAACCCGCAGAGAATGGAAATACAAATTTTGTTTATTGTTGTATACATACTATGGTTCAATGCACGCTTGTACTTATGGTGAATATTATTTGAAATCATTCTGTAGCGTTATCCTTATACTGGGAAAACGCCATATGCGTTGTTAGACGAGCG
Source organism: Brachyptera putata (assembly GCA_907164805.1). Classification (NCBI taxonomy): domain Eukaryota; kingdom Metazoa; phylum Arthropoda; class Insecta; order Plecoptera; family Taeniopterygidae; genus Brachyptera; species Brachyptera putata. Next base: position 8,610,596 of record OU015469.1, read on the forward strand.
GATAGCAATGGTATGGGTAACAAGGGTGAGCGCGCTCACCCTTGGATACCCTTATATAGAAAAAAACCTTAAATTGATTGCTTCTATTGACAGAAAACCTTGAATAGATTATTCTGTGAAAATAAATTCTTAAATGAGTTGTTCTATTGACGATCTGAATACTGCTCTTTACAAAAACTCAATAATTTTTCTTGAAAATTGACAAATAATTCCTTAGATAAATTAAATTTTTTC
>OU015469.1:8611852-8647227 GCA_907164805.1 Brachyptera putata
AATGAAGTTTAGGTAGATAGCAAGTAATCAAGATTATACAATATGATAAATATCAGATCCCAAGTCCAATTATATGAATTTATTCAGATAGTCTGATATGTTACCAAGATTAACACATAGGCCTACGAATTCAATCGAATACTTTCAACCAATATTGAGAGCTATATGATTACTAATTATATGTGATCATTACATTCAAACGTTTAGACAAGAATCACCTTGAATGAATTTTCTTCTCATTTCGAACCCTCTCTCGCAAGTTCATCAGAGTGTTCCTGTTTGTTTGTAGTTACAATCCAATTTGAGAAGTTCAACTTTTCCTCTCATAGCTTTCTCTCCCAATTTATCTTCAAACATCAATCAGGACGAAGGTATCCCCATGTTCCGGACCACACTGATTCGTCACAAATATTTTTTAATACTCCCAGAGTGGATCAACGGTAGAAAAGCAAGGGTTGCTTTCACCCCTATGGTGTTACGCTTAAAAGGCAAAGCATGTCTTGCTACGATTTACCACTATTTTTATAGTATTTTGCCCCGAGATACACACAACTGTGTATAGAGAGACGAGGCTATACGTGAGGCATGGAGAAACGGGGTGAAACAAAATGGATCTTCCTCAGTATATTACGTAACTAAGCAGAAGTGAAATTGAAAAAAGTGTTCTCAGCTGAGCTGTGATGACGTAGATTGTGAAGTGCAGAGTGCACATTGTTTTGAGTGGATGCTGGAAATACTGTGTGCTTTCATAACAGAGGTGTGAGTTTGACCGAGTTTATGAAAGTAAGACTTGAAAAAGGGTATGAGGAAATTGGAGAGTCATAAAATTAGGTTATTGTTTATCTATGTGGATGAAAATTCGAGAAAAGATAATGTTTTATCATCATTATTTTTTTCTTGTGGAAAAGAGTAACCTTCAGCCGCCCTCGGTAGCTCAGTCAGCTGAGGCACCGCTTCAGAAACTGAAGTCACTGTTGGGCGTGGGTTCGAGTCCCGCATGAGGCATGGGTTTTTGTAAACGTCTTTTCACTTATTACCATTTTTATAATTTCATAATCATCTGCTCATTTGTACCCCCGTACAACCTAGCTGTTGGTGGGGTCGTTAAAAATAATCAATCAGTAACCTACAAGTGGAAACATATCACGTACATAACCATTCGCCACAACATGTCAAACTGTCTGTACAACATGTCAAGACAGTAATTCAAGCCGCTAATTTCAAATCAAACGTCTGCAACTTTTTGAGAAGAATATTTTTCATGATATAAGAAGTTATCTGAACTATATTTGAAATTTCAATTTGTTAATAACTGTTTTTCAATCTGATAGTTTCCACTCTCTAATAGGTTGGGTTAGGTGGTTACTTGGTTACTACCTAATGCAATCACAGTCAAACATACTCGATTTATTATACTTCATTTTTTTTAGCTCTTTCTTAAATCACCAATCGTGTGTTGATACATTGTTTTACACGCTTCATAAAGACTTTCTACATTCTACGGATTATGACCTAATGACGTGATAGAAGCTTATAGCAACCACATGGTGCTTTTGACCCAGGAACAACTGGGTTTTGCAATCAAAATCTTCAAAAAAACAAAAAATGTTTTTTGACCCGGGGCAAACAATTATGTGAAAATAGGTTCCCCCGTGGAAAAACGTTCAACTTATCGTCCATCATGGAAAGAAAAATGCCATTTATAATCCATACGTTTCGAAAGACACTATATTCAATGGAATAATGCTTTCATAGTACGTCTGATTTTTAACCGTTATATTTATCATTTCGATAGAATGTTACCAGATCTGAAACTAATAATATATTAAAATCTTGAGAAGCTTGCATCATCAATTGAACGACTCAATCTATCATGAAAATGATCTCGGAATTAAGACTGATAAGCACTTCAGTACTTTAATTCAAACTTATTTCACTTCTGTATCCGTCGAAGTATATGCACACATTGTTTTAAATACACATTTTCAATACTAAATTCATTACAGTCATGTGAGAAGTGTTTAAACAGCGAGAGTAGATATAGCAGTATTTTTTAATTACATTTGTTTGTAGTTAATGTGTTTATTAATTGAGCTTTGGTGTAATGGGATGATAAATCGCTACACAGAATAACTAATCAGATCTATAATAGCCTATGAGCTAATAATCATCAAGGTTTATGAGAAAATATTATATATATATATATATATATATATATATATATATATATATATATATATATATATATATATAATTTCTTGAGATAGCAGAAGGGCTTTACAGTGAATAAATATTCAATGATGCTGGAATATCGTATATATAAAAAGCTTGTGTCACATGCTAGAGGATGATCCTCCAAAACGGCTCGACCGAGTGTCGTGAAATTGCTCACGCACATTCGATATAGGGGTGATAGAAGGTCCTGAAGTATACGAGATCTTCTGCCAAGCTTTCTCCTATGAGCAATATCAAAATTTCGGCAATTCAAGGACGACACCAGTAATGACGTTGTACAATGACATTGCCGGCGTACGCAAGGTCCGCCAGTCGGCAACACATTTGCCGGGGTACACGCTAGATAGCGCCTCATCCGCCATCACCTTATTTTAACATTAACAACCAACATTCACTACAAATCACTTGGACGGCAGAACAACGTTTGCCGAGTCAGCTAGTTGATAAATGAAAGTGAAAATGGAACTGTCGAAAGCATGTCGTGAAGAGTCCAGTACTAAAGATGAAGTTTATGGGTAGCGAAGTGATTCAAAGTGCATGCCTAAACTGCACTATAATTTCTTCAAGTGGAGGTGCCGGGTGAACTGATTGGACGATAACACATCGTTGCACTTCTATTCAATTTTATATTGTTAAGTGATATATTTTGTTGCATGAGAATTAAACTTTCCGAATCGAAAAGATTCATATTTCAGGTGGTATCATAAATTTCATGAATCATAAATTTCATTTCGTTCTCATTTGTTAAATTCGTTGAATTCATTCAATTTTATGTTTATTATTTCTGAATTGTTTTTCTATTTATTGTATGTTTTGTACTGAGTAGTACGCTGGATCCCTGTGGTCACTCATGTGTGCGTGCGCAGCTGCCGAATAAACGGATTTCTCTCTCGCCCTTGTCCTGTTTGAAATATCCTACCTTGTCACTGATGGAGAATGATAATTTCAAGAATCTCTTTCAGATAATGATACATTATGAAATAAAAATACTAGAAACTTACTTATTTAGGGGATGAAAAGATATGCTCCTCTCCTGCAATTTCTATATTTCTCATTAACAATACATGTTATCAGTGAAGTTTGACGTATCAGAATCATGTTTGAACAACAATAAAAAAATAATCAGAGTTCATGGTGTAGAACTATCTAGTAGTTGATATATAATACGCATAATTGTACTCAGTCTCAATGAAACAGTTCACAATAATCATAACTAAAATAGTGTGTCCTCATAATTTATGACGAGAAATGAATGTATGCCAATGTACCATTTTGCATGTGATGGCAGTCCAATTAATAGCGGTCTACTCCCTAGTCAGAACACGGGCCGGATGTGATGTTTCAGTCAAGTGGAGTATTGTGTCACTGATCAACTACACGCGTGAAATGCATTGGCTGATTTAAAATCCCGCCCGTGTTATTATTGGTCGATACTAAACAGGGCATGTTAGGGTATTGTGATTATTTTGTGCATAATTTTGTGCAGTTTTGAATGCATTGGATGATTTACTAGGTAAATGCCATATATGCGTTGTTAGATGAGCGGATAGTAATAGTATGGGTCAAAATGGGTCAAAACTGCTTCGAGTGCTACCAATTCAGCACATTTTAGTTTTTCTACGAAATGGTGGACCCGATCAAGCTGAAAATTTCAAGAAATGTGTTCAGAATGTATTTCAACTTCATGCAGAATTCATTTTTTGGAAATAATTTTTTTCCGCTGTGTCATCTTATGGGTATTTTTGAAAATTCTAAAAATTCATTGAAAAAAGTTACCGCCGAAAATGCCACAAAACTATACAGAACTAAGATAGATGAGGACTCATTTTGAAAAAAGTTTGGAGTTGATAGCTGTAGTCGTTTGAACTGTGGAAAACCAACAAAAAAACATGAAAAAAAACATAAAAACGAAAACCATTTTTTTCAGTATGTCAAATTGAATCCTCGCTAAAGCTGTCTAAGAATCCGCCCATGTCATTATGGGTGATCCCCAACAGACTTGTATCAGAGTATGTGATCAGGATTTGTGCATCTGTCAGTTGATACTTTGCAATGTCTAAATTTTCAAGATTCTCAGATTCCTAACAATAGCACTAAATTTTAATTATATACTCTAAAGTTCTCGTATAAATTCAACTTCTTGTAATAATTATATGATATATAACGATAAGTAGATTCATATATTCATTGTTGTTTATCATTTATTTCGTGAGTTGTGGTAAGGTGTGTTTGTGTATTTCAAGAAAATTCACTTTAGTTTTTCCGCTAGTTTTTTCCTGCATCCTAATGATGAGGTACCCATGTTCATGAAGTGAGGCCAAAAAAGCAAATGAAAAAAATACACGAAAACCTACCCCCAAAAGTAGTCCCTAGTTTCCCATTATCGGGGTATAGGCTGGTAGCTAGACATGAGAAAAATGTTCGATCAGATGTCTCTACCTAGTTGCTACTATTGACGGTCGTTAGTTTCGAGACTTTATTATCCGTGACGTCGGAACGCGTATTGATTCCAACTTGCTCCCTGCGTACTTCACGATGTCTTCTTGATAATACCTATTGGAAACAATGATCTAGAGAGCTTGTTTAAAGTCATGTTATGGCTAGGAGTCTGAAGAAAATACAAATAATTAGTTGAGATCGATGTTGAACATTCTTATTTGGATTAAACGACAAACAAATAATGTTGAAAACAAATGTTGATGAACAAACAGAGGAAAACTAAGTTCTCTTTCTTGTGAGTTGATTTGAATCTATCATTCCGTAATCTTCATATATTGATGGATGAAAACAGAAGTCAATAAATAAAACAGAATTCCATCTAAGCGATTAATAAATGCTCGAAAATATATACACATTCGTATTCATATCTGCTTTTAACAAATATCTGATTTTTTTCTGATGACCGAGTCGTTGATTTGCCGTTTAAACCGGAACATTTCTCAAATTATTTTCCTTCTTTTCAATTTTTGTTTTTTCAAATATTTTTCTCTTCTTAAATTTGATGATGAACTTGTATATATCCCATAATTATAATTTTTAGTATGATTCTCCGCTTTCCATGTTTTTCCAACATTGTTTTCCTGCATTTTTTCTGTGATTTCACCCAATGTTACAGAATAAAAATTACACTTTGAAAAGCGTCTACAAATGTTAATATCAGAATCCTCTAAATGGCCGTTAACGCGTACAGTTAACGTGAACCAGTGATCGTACATCACACAAGAACATTTGAATCTGAACAAAACAATCTATTTAATCTCCAAAAGTGATTTACACGGGCATAACTGCAGTAACAGTTTCCCATAATGGCATCATCTCCCTCATATCCTGTGGAACATATTATCACATATAATAGAACTAGTAAGCTATGGCACATCTTCGGTTTCACAAACTTTCAGAAGGGTCAAAGCAACGGGGTGGGATGAGGAGAGCTGTGGCAGTTTGCCCATATTGGCTCGAAGGGCCAAAACATAAACCCGCAGAGAATGGAAATACAAATTTTGTTTATTGTTGTATACATACTATGGTTCAATGCACGCTTGTACACATGGTGGATATTATCTTAAATCATTCTGTAGCGTTATCCTTATATGAACTTATCACATTAAATTCATGAATATACAAATTGAATTTCATTGTTGAAAATATTCAATTGATATTCGATTTTTGTTCCACGACGCAATATAATGACAACTTGAATCAATTGATGTGTTTCAAATATTGAGAAGATAGCAGAATATATATGATGAAAGTCGATAGATATTTTGAATGATGCGGAGAAAAAGTCTTGACATATTGTGGAGGCGCCATCGCAGTATACCATGGTTAATCAAATAGGACGTGAGAACCTGGACGTTTCGCTCTTCATTAGTGAAACCATATGACGTCACTTAAAGGTATATTTCTCCTTCCTACCCACTTAGTCCGAATCATAAAGGTTCTTCTATTATGAAATGCTTGTTCAACGTCGAATTCCAAGGATATGCAAGGATGTACTGAGTTGTACTCCTGACTTGTGACGTTAATGGACATATATTTTACAAATTTTATTTATTCATTACAGATTGTTCATAAAACAGGTGATAATGGTTACTATACCTGATGAAATTACAGTCAAACATACTCGATATAATTATACTTCATTTTTTTCTCAGCTCTCTTCTTAAATCACTAATCTTCGTTATGTTCTTGATATCTTCTTCCAATTCATTCCATTCCCGCGTCGTTCTCTGTATGAATCCATATTTACCTACTTCTCTTTTCACTTTTTCCACTTCCATTCTTACCCCTCCCCTTGTACTTCTTTGTAATCCCTCTCCAATTCTATTGCTTAATTCATCCCATCCTGTATATTCATTCTTGACTCTAACAAAATTGCACATTCTTTCTATTTGTCTTCGTTTCGTCAAATTTTCCCATCCCATTTCCTCAATCATTTTACTGGGTCTTTCTATAACTTTTTCAACCACATCCTTATCGACGTAAATAGTGATGTATTTACATCGACAGTGGTTGATTGCAGTGAGAAATAGTTGAGGTATAAAGAATGGTTTGACAGAAAGCCAATTCACAAAAACAGATAAAACTGTACGTCGATGTTCCTATGTAAATATCTGTAAACGTTAAAAGGTCTACATAGCATAAGCAGTAGTTAAAGAATGTGAATACAAATGTTGGAGAGCAACCACAAACATGCAAGTTTTTGCAGGTAGAAGTGTCGAATAGTTGTAAATGAGTCGCGGTTGAGGTTTGTATAACTTTCAAATACCTATATTTCCCATCCGCGTATACGACTGCTTAAAGACCCCACTGACAGCTAGGTTATACGGGGGTACGAATATGCAGGTGGTTATGGAGCTATGAAGTGATGATAAGTGAAAGGATGATTACAAAAACCCATGCCTTATGCGGGACTCGAATCCACGTCGAACGGTGAATTCAGTTCCTGAAGCGGTGCCTCAGCTGACCGAGCAACTGAAGGCGGACGTGGTCGAAGATCATAACCAGATAAATATATAACAATGTGTCAGATAATGAGATTTCACTTTGTCGTCTTCGATCGTGAACATATGTAACTTTTCCGGAAAAACTTGCATTTTCAACGCCAGACGAAACCAAGACTTGCAAGTTGACTCGCATCGACGTTCACTCTTCGCAATAAACCAAATTATTCATTTTCCATCAATTGGTTGACTATCATTTGCCCAGCGTTGAATTCTTCATAATTCAATGAAGTAGAGTATTTTTCTGAAAATGTATCCATGAATCAGATACGACAAACAAGATTCTCGTGAATGAAAGAGAAAATTTGAATGAAAAATGATTTGTGTCAGTGAAATTCTCGATATTGCACAATTCCAGGGCGTACAATAGTTGGTTCGAGTCCCGCATAAGGTTCTTATGAAACGTTCATCCGCTCATCATCACTTGACCTATCATTATCACCTGCTCATTCGTAGCCCCATGTAGCCTGGCTTTTGGTGAGGTCGTTAAGAAACATGAAGATGAAGATAATATAAATATATATATATATATATATATATATATATATATATATATATATATATATATATATATATATATATATATATATATATGCCTATGAATTTTAAATGTAATAAAATGTCTACTCAAACGACTTAGTCCTGAATCTGAGCCAATTACAAGTATGTTTTTGTTAGTTTCTCGGGTTGGTACATAGCATTTTCATCAAGTCAGCATATGGTATGGAGAAAGTTATGATAGTTCATACACTGTAGATGGCCAAACCCCGGTGACTTTACGGTGGTGGTTTACGATTTGCAATCGCCGCTCTTCTGGAGTTTTGCCAATAATACGGAAGGGTTGAATTGTGGGAGAGAGTCACTATCTCTCTCTTTTTCTCTCTCTCCCTCTCTGGCTCTATCCCTCTCTCGGTTTATCCCAAACTTCTCCCCACCCTTATTCCTCTCAGAACCATGATAACATACTACCTTCATGACATCGTATACCATCAGGATTATTATTGTTATTATTATTGTAATATATTTACACGACTACAGAATTATTGAGAGAATAAACTTTTCCACGGAATACATTTCCTTATATATGAAACTATGTAACAAAGATTTTGCAATAGTGGTTGTATTGTGAATTTACAGTGACATCAATGTCTGGCAGGAGGAAACTGTAGAGCTGGTGGATAGAATAAGTGTGGCTTGTTTATTGGAAAATGGGCAAAAACCCACAAAGACAGATATTTTTCAATACGTTTAGATTATTCAGTAGAAATAGTTACTCACTACATCATACATTTGCATACTAATGTACATCAGCATATATTTTTCAAATATAACAATATAAAATCATTGAATCTTTATCAAACAATCAATGGAGAAAACTGCCAATTTTGATGTTGCATTTGATGAATCGAGAAAACATATTCTAAAAGGGTTAATACATTGAAATCAGCAAGAAACTGATGCGTATACAAGCGAGGTCTAAAAATGTGCAAGATAATCCGTTCTACAATATCTCTTTGGATTGGGTAAGACATTCATACATTCCACTTCAATTATAGAACCAAGGTGTCAAAAAAAAGAAAAACTCAATTATATAAAGTTTCAAATTGTCAGAAAAGACCACTTAAACTGTGATGATTCGCGAACTGAAATTTGTAGAGCCATGAATATTGCCAACTGGAATATATTTAATGGGTCTCTCATTCTCTCTCTCTCTCTCTCTCTCTCTCTCTCTCTCTCTCTCTCTCTCTCTCTCTTCTTCATAAATGATTATATTTAGAGGTATTTTTAGTCGTTTTTTATGTATTTATCATTTCATTAGATGCTCAATATTTCGGCTAAACTATGTAAGCCTTTGTCAAGAGCAAAATTTATATATATATATATATATATATATATATATATATATATATATATATATATGGCGAAAGAGAGATAGAGACACACACACACACAGGAACAGAATATATTATATATATATATATATCAACCTAACCTACTAACTCCAATATAAATCCCATCCCCATATTATTCCCCAGTAACTTTGTAGTGATACCATTTTACCCCATTGGCCAAGCCAAAGTGCTGACCACATAGCTGAATCTAACCATGCCTTAGCGGTTTACCATGGTTATCTATTGCACCTACATGCATTTCCTACCCTTAAACCATCCTTCTAACCTCTCCCTGAAGCCTGTGCAAATAAAACAATCATTATTTCCAACACTCAGCTCGTTAAGGTGGCTCACACAATGTGGGTATACACGAGAGCTTGCGTAGTGATTAAAATCGGAGATAATGAGGTAATGTAATGAAATAATAATGAGATGATATAATAGAGTGAGTATTTAATTAAGGTGGAATCGGTATTTTATGGGGTTGAGTTTTTAATGGTCTATGGGTGTTATTTAATATGTGTGATATTATCTTGTTATATCATTTATCAATGATGCATATCTATTTGATATCACAAATATCTATTTGATATCACAATATCTATTCGATATCTATTTGATATCACAATATCTATTCGATATCTATTTGATATCACAAATATATTTGTTGTATAATTATGATCGTCATCATAATTATCTGATATAGGCTTCAATTTCAATCAGCCTACTTTAAATAATTCCTTATACCACCAATAAAGGCGTTTCCTGTGAAATATGGACACAATATAATCAAAATGAAAAAAAATTCAATAAATATAATGTTCATTTCATCTACATTCGTCATTAATCGGTTACATATTCACGTACTTTATTCATTAATTACAGATTGTTCATAAAACAGGTGGTAATGGTTACTATACCTAATGAAACTACAATCAAACACACTAGATATAATTATACATCATTTTTCTCTTGGCTTTCTTCTTAAATCACCAATCTTCGTTATGTTCTTGATATCTTCCTCCAATTCATTGCATTTTCTTATTCAGTTGAAGTTGATACAATTCTACTATCAAATTTTTATTGTACACACAACATATTTTCATGCCAGATATTGTGAGGATAATTCACAAATTTGCATCACTTTATCATCAAACGGAATCCCAATCTTGATTCCATCTGCTTGTAACGAAAGCTCACAGAATTTGCTGAGTAGGCCTAAAATAAATATGATTAGTTTCACTGATTGGTTTATGATTATTGTAGTATTCAGTATTGTTATTCAGGTTTGATAAATGTATTCGAATCAATTCGGAGAAAACTCATCATATCTATTTGGAATTGAGATGGAAATAATGTTCTAAAAATGAAGTTAATAATTATTGTGGATATACGCAACTACTCTGAAACCTGTAATTCGTATTATTTTATAGCATGCAGGTTTATTTGCATGAGATTATTGACGACAACTGATGATTGAGAATGATATAGTATTTGAAAATTCTAGGAGATGTGTCCAGAAGAAAAACTCATTAGCCGCCCCGGTGGCTAAGTCAATTATCGCTAGCGGTAGTATTCAAGTCACCGCTGGGCGTGGGTTCGAGTCCCGCATAAGAAATGGGTTTTTTAAACGTCCTTTCATCTATCATCTCTTCATCATTCCATTATCATCCGCTCATTCGTACCCCCGTATAACCTAGCTGTTGGTGGGGTCGTTATGCAACATTTAAAAAAAAAACTTATTAGATACATATTACGTGGTAAGTACTGTATATCAAATAACTTAACTCTCAACATTTACAGTGAGTAAAACATGAATGGATGAATACTCATTCACATTTCAGTCCGTCATAATTATGTTAGTAACATTTATAGGGTTATTATTATGAAAAAAAAACAGTGTTACAGTAACTTATGATAGTGTACAATATTATAGTTTTCTCAAATTATAGCGTTGACAATCGTAACATCTGACAATATTGAATCATAAAGATTTATATAACATGTGATAATGATAAAACTGGGACCAAGAAAATGTCATATCGTTCACAGTTCAGTGAATCCAGATTCCTTTATTACAAAACTTAATTGAAAATGATATTAGGATATCATGAAATATTATTTGGAATTCAATTTGTTATGAAGATATATGATCTGATATCAGTTTATAGCTTTATTAGCAGTAAAACCATAATTAGTACGTTAAAATGAGAGCAGGAAATTGAATTATAGTATTCAGTAGGAAGATTATTTACTAACTTGAACGTTTACATCTTGACTGTTCGAAACGTTACTTTAAAAACATCAGACGAATATATTGATCGATAATCACTTCGAGTTTGAGAAACTAGATGATCTACAAATTGTGTAATTTCAATTGAACGATCAATTAATTACATAATTATGTTAAGATGATTTTCGGGTTCATATTGTTTGATATATAACCTCATTTCACAAATAAACAACGTAATTTTGAGTACAACAAATTATGGTCGTTCGAATAACGCATCGAATGACAAATCAAGATCTGTATTTCATTATCCCACATAAGTAATCATATAAGGGCTCATATTATCAATAATAAAAATGTGTTAATTAAGCTAATAAATCAATTACAGTACAAAAATAATATCGGTAACCAAGGGTGATGAGAAGCTAATCCACTAATTATCGCTTAATCAACAAATTTATTATTCGTAATACCGGGCCTAAGTATCATGCCGCTCTCGGTAGCTCGGTCAGCTGAGGCACCGCTTCAGAAACTGAAGTGACAGTAGGATGTGGGTTCGAGTCCCGCATAAGGGATGTTTTTTTGTGAACGTCCTTTCACTTATCATCACTTCATATTTTCATAAGAATCTGCTATTTCCAGCCCCCGTATAACCCAGCTGTTGGTGTAGTAATAACCGATATAGTCTATTCACAAACGTATATACTCAACTAAGGATTTAAAGGATAAAGAAGCAATTGAATAGATAGATTGAGACAAAGAAACTCGAGATCTTAATGATTATAAAGTAACAGCGATATACGTGAGAATATCATGCCGTAGTTATTTGATCTCGTTTTTCTCCCCAATTATCAAGAATCAATTATTTTCAAAATGATATTATTATGAATAGAATGAACAAATTGGGTTCATCGAATAATGTTGACGTTCTCTCAACGATTTGTATTCAATTATTTCTATTTCATTGATGATTTTCATGTTTCTTGACATCATTATACATGTGTATTGACAACGTTTATACATGATGTCCAAACGATCCTTGTTTTTATCCATAGCTTTGATTGGGGAACAATGATTTTCATCAATTTTTGATTTTATTGAAAAAGAAAAACAACAACTAGGCCTATTAAAAAGGTTGATCTTTAACGAAAGTAATTCACACACCGACAGCATGGGAACCCCCTTGTGTTATTTGCTCATGTGTCTATATATTAATTTCATCTGTTAACCCAGTATATACTACTTTCTTTCAGTAAATTCTTATTTGCCTCTTGTTTTTCAGAAAGTTTCTAGCTGCAATAAAGTCTTGCTAGGAACTCAAGCATGTTGTCCGCGTCGCTTTCAGCCTATATCAGTGGCGGCTCGGCCCGGAAGGCATATGAGGCTTCCTCTAACTCCTATGAATTTGAAGGTTAGACAAAAAAAGAACGGTCGTTTGTTGAAAATTGGTTGAAATCATTTCTGATTCCACCCAAAAAACATTTGGGAGCCTTTTGATGGAAACATGAATTTCGCCTTGTGAGATTGCTTGAATTGTTTGAACATTTTGGAAAATGTGTCATTAATTTCAATGTGAGGTTGATATTTACGTCGCTCTGTTGAATTTATTGGATGAGCGTAGCGGATACTCGATTTTACAGTACTTAAAAACAATTGATGTGTTTTTGGCTGCTGTTCGCGCTCTACAGATCCAGTCGAAGGTATAATATTATCACGAAACTTAGTAAACACATATACAACTCAATTCAAATATTTTTTCTCAGAAATCTTGAAGAATTTAGATTTTTGAATTTTTGACTCTGAATTCTTCGATGAGAAATGTTTCAACTTTTAAGGCAATTGTTTTGAGGAACTCATTTTCGAAATTTTGAAAACCCTGTAAGAATTATCAGTTCCATTCCAATAATACTCATTCCGAATTCCGAATCAAATTGTACAGAATTCAAGCACACGAAAGATACACATTATTCCGAAGTTTTATATCAATCGAATGAGCCATTTTTAAAACGACAGTTGCTTCGTTGCTTACATCAATCAGAGAGATTTATCAAGAAAGCAGATGGATGTATGATCAACAGGTTAGCACAATCAATTCGTATTAATAGGTGAGTTAGAGTGTTTTTGAATATTATTATCAGATAACTCTCAGATAATAATTCCCGATACAGAATTATCGTGTTGATATCTAGGAAAACTCCATAAATGCGTTGTTAGACGAGCGGATAGTAATAGTATAGGTGAAAATGGGTAAAAACTGCTTCGAGTGGTACCGATTTAGCACATTTTATGTTTTTAGATGAGCGTAGCGAAGATTTTCATTCCATATACCGAAAAATTTTGGGCCTGGTTTTTATGTTTTGTTTTGTTTTTTTTTTTTTTTTTTTTTTTTTTGTGTGTAATTTTGTACGCGGCATACAGGTCAGGAAAAAGTTTCAATCATCTCGAAACTTTTTTTACAAATTGGTGTTATACCAGAATAGGTTGGGATTGTTTTTCAGAAAAATCGGTCGGACGGTTTTTCCAGAAAAAAATTGGAAAGTATGGAAATTCCCATAAGAATAGGCCGGGGGAGAAATACTTGGAATTTTTTTTTTTCAAAAGCTCTCAAATTCATACTGAATGTGGGAAGAACTATCATACACATTTTAAGCGACTTATGGAACAATCGGATGTGAAATAACGAAGAAAACGCATTTTTTAATGTACTTTTTTACACATCAATAAAAGCAATTAAGAAAGCAATTAAGAAACTATTAAATGTGAGCAACAAGTGTCACCAATAAATTGAAACGTTTAAAATCTGTGATGGATATGAAGAAGGCACTGGTATAATTGTTTGGAAACCAAGGTTTATATACCAACAGACAGCCGCGGGTAAACCTTTGAAGTGATCCATGGCCTGTATATGTACATTGAGCTGACAAAATGTTCTTAATTCTACATTTCCATACTTCTAAGCTCATCTCACAACGCATATGTGGCGTTTTCCTAGTTATTTAAATGGCTGACCCGATCGAGCTGAAAATTTCCAGAAATGTGTATCAAAGAGTACTTCAACTTCACGCAAAATGTCATTCCTTTGGAAAATAAAAATATTTTCTTTTTTTTCCGCCGGGTTATTCTAACGGGTATTTTTGAAATGTCTAGAAATCATAAAAAAAGGTTACCGCCCGATAATGCCACAAAACTATACAGATCTAAGTTGGATGAGGAACCATATTGGAAAAAGTTTGAAGTTGATAGCTGTAGCCGTTTGACCTGTGGAGAACCGACAAAAAAACATAAAAAAAACATAAAAACGAACATCAATTTGTTTCAGTATGTCAAATTGAATCCTCGTTAAGCTCGTCTAATAATACACACGGATATCCTTGTAATTTCTTCCACTGTCCACAGTCAATATTCACATCTCTTATTTATCTTTTCTTTTCATTTCCTAAAAATGTGCTCTAGGTTACATCCAATATTTGTACCGACTTGCCCACCCCTCACTGCCGCCACTGCCGCCTCCAGCTAGTCGTGACGTCACATAAACTTGTCTTCCGGTTAAGCCGAAGGGATTATTATTTGCGGGTTGCCGTAGAAGAGAGTATTGCCTTGCCATCCTTAAGAGAGGCCAGGGGCGGATCTAGCCTTGACTTCTGGGGGGGGCGGTTTCACGTGAGACAAATTTCTGTGACCACAAAATATTTCACGCCGAGAGGGGGTTTGACCTGCAATCTATGCGTTTCAGATAAAATGACGCTAACCTTGGCAATCCATATTTCAATCATATTTAATTCTTACATCTAAAAAAATGAGTACGGTAACCATGAAGTAATAATTAGAAGAAAATCGGATAAGTGTGTTGTTTATGTGAGAAATCATTAATTTCTCATTGATTGAACTGATGGATAATAACGCTAAAATGGTCAAAGTTGTAAGTTTTGAAACCTTTCTAAAATTAGTAGTGAAGGAAAACTTTGGCGGAAAGCGGGAATTGTGAAATTCAAACTAGACGAATGCCAATCATAGGGAGAGGGTAACTCAACAAGACAATAAAATCATGTAATATTACTATTTTAATCAATTAGTGTAGATACTAGGTAATGCGGTACATGAGTTTAATATACCTATAGTCATCGTCATGCTTTGGTTTTCATTTAAATTATAAATAATATTTGGTATACGAAATTTTTGGTGACATTATCAATTGAACCGTTAAACAAAATTTTTGACTCGGGTCTTATGATAATGAAATAGACGGTCCGAATCGTGAAAAACAATGTTCATCATCACATTAGTAATATAAGGTATCACCGAGACATCGACTCACTCTTCTCTCATGTCAGTGATCGAAGGTCTATTTACTAGAAGAAAACAACAAAGGTGTTATTTACAAAACAAATTCTCGTTTCCGGTCCTTGCTTTTAGCAAATCTGTTGATGACATTGTCGACATCAATTGTTTGTGACCTATGGATTGTAAGCCTGGCCAGGCTAGTGAGTCTGTTCTGACCCATCTTTGTTCTCATCCATGTTTTCAACCGCCTTAGCGTTGAAAAACTCCTTTCTGCGCTTGCTACACTCACAGGTAGAGTGCACAAGATTAGTAACAGCGTGTGGATGGCTGGGAAGACCTCTTTATCGCACTGATTTAACACATCAATGGCCAGTGACGAAATCGTGTCCCCCCTTTCTTCCTGCCGCCTCCACTTGCTGCACCAAATTGTATATTCGCCCCGAAGACTTTCCTGGACGAGTCCGATGTTGATGTCTGCATTCTTTCGTGCAATGTGTGACAGGTGACTTCCAAATTGAGTAGCCAAGCCTTTAAATGTACCATCATTCACCACGTTCCTTTCGTCTGGGTGGAGTATCTGCTTCGGCAACAAAATGCAAATATTAAGAGCATTTAATGCATCTGGCGTGAAACGATGTGTGATGTCTGCGATAACCCCATCCAGCAGAGGAATAAATAAAGTACGTCGGAAGTATTCTTCGGGTGAACTCGCAGGATGGTTCTCCCTGTGAGTCTGCTTTCGAGCTAGGCGAGGTAGGGTGACGTCCACAAACAAATCGTTGCACAACGACGTTATGCCCGAAAAAATTCGCTGTAAAGTTCTCAGTAGCGTTTTCCCTCATTCGAGCCAGAGAATCGAGCAAGTCCGACACACCCTCCGCAGCAGCGTTCACGTCCATGCTCTTCTTCTGAAGGACCGTGCTGAGTGGCTTCGATATGCTCAGTACGGAAGTCAAACAGTAGATAGATGCAATGAACTCGCAGTTGATGAGCGTGGACATAAGTGATTTTGCCTGAGTTGATGAATCTGTATCATCCCAATCACTTATCTCTTCGAGAGCTTCTATGATAGTGGGTAGTTCTTGCTTGAACGTGAGAATAGAGTCGTGACGTTCGACCCATCGAGTTTCACATAATCCTTTGAGTTGTCCGTGGAGACATTTCTTGATGACGAAGTTCCGTTTAGCAGACCCTGTGAAAAAGGCACACACCTTCTTGATCACTCCAACCGAGTTACGAATCAGGGTGACATCGGAAGATCGAGCAATGCTCAGATTCAACGCATGATTACAGCAGGGCGATCGCACCGCATTCACCGCGTGACGTTGAATTTCAGCGACGGCGCCTTTTGCTTCGAAACCATCACACTGCAGCCGTCTGTTCCAATACCGACGCAGTGCAGCTTGTTTAACGAATGCTTCTCAAGCATAGATAACACAGTTTGGCCCAAAACTTTGCCGGTAAGCTTAGGTTCTTCGGCAGAGGCATGTGTCGTTTGTCTGGAAGTGGCAATTGCTGCCTCGTTTTCAACATCCCCATCAATGTAATCTACTTCGTCTTCATCTTCACTTGCAGCATTTGATTCAGCTGTAATTCCAACACTCTGGTTGAAATTAGTATTGTGCGGATCTAGAAATTCTAAGAAGTCTTCGTGAATTGAATCATTATAAACGTATCGTAAGGCAAGAGTGAGCTGTGATGTATGCGACATGTCTGTAGTTTCATCGAACAGTACAGAAAAGTACTTGGATTCTTTACTTGGCACAGTATTTGATTAAGTATTTCTTCACCGCAACAATCAATGAGTTCGTTTTGTGTTGTTTTACTAATATATGTTGCTTTGGCATTTGAATTTTGAAGATGTTGTTCAAGTACATGATCGCCTGAAGCTACTTGGTACTTCAAAAGTTCGCGAAAATTCCCTTCGTTGTGCAAATCTTTCTCTATAGCGGGACCAACTGGCAACAAATTGCCATCGTCACGATGGCCGCGAAATGCAATGTTCTGCCGTCCTAGGAATATTATCGCTCTTACAATTGGTTTGAGACGGTCTCTGTTTTCTTGTACCTGCAATTGTCGACTCGAGGATAGTAGATTAATAACTTCCTTTTCAGGAGCAAGAAACGTTGCTTGGAAATCATTTGCAGCTAAAACTGATTCTGCGTGATACTTGTGGCTAGCGTGTGATTCTAAATCACCGCTTTTGCCTAAAAGTTTTGCAAATGACGCTAAAGGACACACAACAAGTTTGTTAACTTGAGTTTGGTGGTATTGACCTCCACAACGAGAAGTCATGAACAGGGAGCAGTACTTGCAGAACAATCCCTTCTTAGCTGGTGAATAAACCAGCCAAGGAAACTGATCCAAATGCGATTGCTTTAAAAAACGCTTTTCATTTTTGCCTCCCTTGTTATGACATGAAAATGGGAGTGAAAAATCATTTGATGGCTTCCACGGCTGTGTCAATAGCTTGTATTTGGTACAATCGTCAATAACACCTCCAATGTGGTTTCCGATGTCATTGCTTTCTTTGCTAGTATTTTCATGCGAAACCTGGCTGAACTGCGTGATAGGAATAGGATTTACTTCCACTGGCAGTACATTAACGACAGTAGCCGTGACATTTGGCTCCGGTGTAGCCACTGGCAAAAAGAATGAATCTATCCTTCTTTTCTTGACCGGTTGATCTAAGACAAAAATATTAACCTATGAATACCGTATAATATGAACCTATGAAATGGGCCTAGGCCTCTATTATATTGAAAAAGTTGTAATCTCTCCATGTAAAATGTAAACATACTTCGTTTTCAAAAGTCACAATTTTAGAGCACGGATTTTGTCTCTTAGCACATTCTTTCCCCTCGGCCCTAAATTATATCTCTATGGTGTGTATTTCGCAAAAACAGTTTGCGCGAGCGCCAGGACTCACGAGGTACTTACCCAAGTAACTACAATATCATGGGTCGAAATAATTATGTCATAGCATAGCAGTTTATTTCTTACCTTTCTGGCTCTGAGAAGACATAATCGTAAATAAAACATAAACAGCTCACAATCGACCACGTCCACTGCTGACAAATGACTAATTAACGCGATCGATCCGTGTTGCCAATAGTCAGAGTACCACGGTGTGACGGTCGGGAGCATAAACAAGCGAAACGAAGCTGCGACTGGCGAACATTACGTGCAGATTCTATGGTGAAGACGTTAAATTCTTTTCCCAGAAACTTATTACTCCCTGAAATCGTGCGCGGTGCGTTTGACATCAAAATTCTCGTAGTAGCATATATAATATAGTATATCTCTGCCATCGTAGTCGCAGTATGTAGATGTATGTGTAGTTATTTTAGACAACTCTATTCTGATTGTCTCTTGAACAGAGATGCACATACATCACGATGTTCGTAGAGCGTTTAATTCCATAACACAGAGTTAAAATTGAATGGGTATTGAAGAATCATGGGGGGGGCGATCGCCCCCCCCGCCCCCCCCCCTGTATCCGCCCCTGAGAGAGGCGGGATTGCGTGCTTCCCTAACATATCCCTGGATGATAATACAGCACCTGAAGATGGGGACAGTAACTTAATCTCCGAGGTTAAGTTTGTTTAGTAAGCAGACCATGGAGATGTAGATGTGGGAATATGATCTTGTCTTGATCAGATGCCATAGGTGGTAGTGTTTGAATTATATTATTTTATTCATTCACGTTTTTTTTTTTATAGTTAATATACTTGTTGATGTGAGATGATAAGATGCGTCAACTGGATAACTTCAAAGATGTCGGTTTATATAGAAACGTGGATTCAACTGATTTTTGATATGTAGTTCTGCTTTTAATCGTGAATCTCGTCCTGAAATATAATAAATCAATCAAAATCGGATCAATATCAAAGCAACAGTGATATTTCTGATTTGTGTGTTGGTAAGCGACCTCTTTAATTTTTGCAACATTATCGCTGTAATACTAGTACCACACAATAATCGTGAGCAAAACTATAAAGAGGAATATTGAAATGTAACATAATTTGAAACGTTCCTCCGATAATCTGGATGTAATGCAAGTCGAGATTAATATCTCAAATAGGTGATGATATAATTTGTGAATATTGACAAATAATATCATTCAAACAATTCAAAATTGGAAAATACAGTAAGGATTTGGAGACAAGAATAATACAATACCATTTTTCAAATCTATTCTTCTTCATTCAAATATTGAGCTCATTAATAGAGTGTTAAAATTTATTTTTCACGTAGAATGAACTTGGTATTTCATACATTCAAATCATTTTTTTCTTCCCTATGGCCATCATCAGGGCGATACGATAAAAATTAATATACACCGTTTCTACGTTCAAAAAAAAACTTTTCAACTTTTTTGTTCACAAAAAAAACTTTTTCTCATTTCTTGTTTGCATAGCTGTGAGTGTGTTTGTGTAATAATAACTACTACGTCGTTTCCAAGAATATTATTATACCTTTTCCCTCGGTGCATATTAGTTCGATAAGTCATCAGATCGCTGAGCTTTAAGCCCGCGATAAGCCGACAAGCAAACAAAAGGTGAAGAGGGTGTGGAAATGGGAGACAAACAAAGTGGTAACAATTTATACACGACGTTGAGAAATATCAACGCGAAGGTGCTAGTAAAGCTACTCGAGAATCTTGGAGTTAGTAAGAGAGAATCATACTTGGAAAAACTTTATTAAAAACTTTTTCAATCATATATTTGAATGGTACTCGGTATAAGAAACATATTTTGATTTGATATATTTGTATTATGAACCTGATAAATGTATTTATTGATAGGAAAACGCCATATATGCGTTGTTAGACGAGCGGACGATAGTATGGGTAAAAATGAGTAAAAACTGCTTCGAGTGGTACCAATTCAGCACATTTTATGTTTTTACTTCAAAATGGCTGACCCGATCAAGCTGAAAATTTCCAGAAATGTGTATCAGAATGTAATTCAACTTCACTCAAAGGAGAATATTCTCTTTTTTTCCCCGCTGTGTTATTCTAATAGGTATTTTTCGAATTCTAGAATTCATAAAACAAAAGTTACTAACCTATAATGTCCCAAAACAGATCTGAGTTAGATGAGGAACCATATTGAAAAAGAGTTTGAAATTGTAAGCTGTAGCCATTTGACTTGTGAAGAACCGGAAAAAAAACATAAAAAAAAAGAACACCAATTTTGTCAGTTTGTCAAATTGAATCCTCGCTTAAGCTCGTCACACAATCTCAATTCTATGTAGATAAGAGTGAATATTTGAACTTGACAACGTGTGGTGATGATATTTTACGAAAATTGTTCGAATCTATTTAAAAATAGAGGAGAAGCAGAATATTCCAACGAGAAATATTATTCTCATCAACAGGATGAAACAATTGAAATTGGTGAGGACCTAGAAAGAATAAGGATGAACCCAAAGGCAGCAAACAATATTATTGATGTATCGATTTTGTTTCTCATTAAAATTCTTCGCTAACTTTTTCATCTAGTCGCCTCTTTATTGTTTCATAATTTTTAATATAATTACGGAAGTCGATATTTTTCGCGCTTTTGGGGTTTTTTCATGGTAGTTTGGATCCGGATATTGTATATGAGTCTTGATATTTCAAGATTTCAAGCCTATTTCAGTTTCAGTTTCGGAATGAATTATTCGAAGCGAAAGTGTCAGAGTTCTTTGTCATCCATGCGGGAGAGTGAAATATTTTGATCCATAATCGTAAATGCATCTTTATATTGTGTTTTCATACTGTTTATGACTCTGTCAATATTTTTTAATTGCTTCGTTCACTTGGTGAACTCTTTCTGGAATATTGTTTGCATTTTCAAAGGATACCACCATGACGAACCATGGTTCGAATATTTTGTTTTACAATTCCACTACATTGTCAACAACTTTTATCCATTCATTCTATTCATTCATAATTATATATATATAACTATAATCTATATCTATATCTATTTCTTTATCTATAATCTTATATATTCCATATCTAGATAATGGATGAATGAGTATTCATGAGTAAGGATAAATGAGTATATAGGCGATTATCAATTATGCAATTATGAATCATGCACAATAAAGGCACTACGTTTCATAATTTGTTCATTATCAGAGTAACTCAAGGAATTATCTTTCTCTTATGCTGATCGCACATCTGAATTTTTGTTGCAAAAACCCTGAAAATTTCTAATAATAATATTAAGTTTCACAATTCCTTTTTTTTCATCAATATGAGTGAGTCGATATGAATAAATTGTTATTACTGATTGATATATCGATGAAATAGTCGACTAAACGTCTGAAAAAATCAAATCTTGTTATTTGACTGACCTAGAGGTCAAGAAAGAACAAAAAAGAAGTGCATTGCAAGAAAATAATAAAACAACACCGCCATTGAGATAGGTCAAGATATTTTCAGCTCAACTTTTATTCAGAGCACGATTCAGAACCAATAACAAAATATATGCGCCCACAATACATTTTTTATTATGAGATATAAACAACTCTCTCCGAATCTGATTCCCATATTGAACGAAGGGAGAGAATTCTGAGTAAGAAGGTTTTCGTAAATGGGAAAAAATGCATCTTGAACGTGATGGTAGTATTTTCATATGATTATAGTATTTTAATATTTTGTGAGAATTTATGTCTTTTCATTTCTCTTCATACAATTTCATATGAAAAACCGCTCAAGGATACAGTAAACTCTCACGGTGTTGCATTTTACATGCACGATTGGTATTCTTTGAAAATTTGAAGAAATTTTCATTCGAATAGAGTTTCGGAAGTGAATTGTTCCATCCGGGAATAATAACACCCTTTATTGATATTTCATATATAATAAATTGTGGTCAAGTATCACATCACACAATTCCTATTAGAGAGAATGTCATTTATTGACGGCTGTCCGCAAAGCGGGATACCAAAATGGTAAAACGTGTTAAAATCATTACATAGAAATACAATGGTTATTTACAAAAGTGATAAAAAATTGATCACAAAAAATCCTGGAATATTAAATAACTGATTTAATTATGTGTATGTAACAAAAGTAGTGAGATCAGAATTGAAAGAAACTTTTATGAAACTGTTTCCGTAGAAAAGGCACAAAAACGACTACTTTTGGCAAATTCAAGTGCTCTTATCAAACCTGACGTACAACCAAATATGGAAAACAAATTCGATCAGAATTTATGTCGGTTACAAAATGAGAGTAGTTTGTTCTGTAGAAACAAATGGGACTTTCACATTTTTCACATTACGTCCTCTTCAGTTTCGATTGATAGAACTGAATTCACATTGAATATAATAATATAAAGTAAGTATAGTGATTAGGATTTCCGGTCAATACTAACAGAACTATGAAATGTTTTTGCAAATGTAATTTTGTACCAGTGACGTCAAGCTATCAAAGGAAGTGTAATTAAAAATTGGAATGAAAAATCGAATTCACGTCATCTCAAATATCCCTATAATCTCCACTGGTCAAATAAAAACACTGATATTTACACAGAGACTTTTAACATAATGTTAATACCATTCATAAATTATTCCCCATTTACATTCTCATAGAATCATAGAAACTTTGTCTACGAATCGCAATAAATACACAAACGTTGGTGTTTAAACAATGTGATAATGTACATAAATGCATCTGTATTTACTCGGATGTAACCCTAGTTACACAGATGAAACTCTGTATGGAAATCAAACTTCACTACTGGATGTATTATGTATATATACGTGATTAGTGAAGGACAGGAACTGTTTATTGACATGAAACTACATATCGGAAAGCATAGGTATTGTGTACAATCTCAATGAATAAAGTCGTTAATTAATTAGCAATTTGTCCATGATGAGTTGTCTGTAAATGTTGGAGTTATATTATCGAACCATCGGAAATAATTATCGAATGATAACATAGGGAATATACATCCACTTTGATTATCATCTTTTGTGAAAAAGCTATTCGGTTTTCACATGAAATGGTAAACACGTATGAGCCCTGATATGGAATGTACTATTCCTAATTCTCTAGGTGCTTCAATAAATATATATATATATATATATATATATATATATATATATATATATATATATACTCATATATATATATATATATATGTATCATCGTTCACAGAAAAAAAAATCTCAATTAGATTCATTCTATATTATGAATTTATCATATATATATCATTTTTGTAACCATGTTTTCTCACATTTCCGATATCGGCAATCTCTTGTACTTTAGGGAGGTATATTTGGTGATTATTATCATCATATCAGGTTAACCGACGCATTGTTATGATAACTGAGATCTAATGGCGTCGGATGGATGATTGATGAGATGATGGGATGATGAGATGAAGGTTCTTGGGTAATGTGGAGGTTAGTGGGAAGGAAGCGGTCATGGCCGACTAATTGTAGGAGCCATCCCGGCATTAGCCTAGACTACAGAGCGAAACCATGAAAAACCTCTTTAAAGATGGTCGGTGGCGGGGATCGAACTGGGTTCGAAATTCCCCTCGCCTCCCGGATCACATGAAGCGAGCGCATTAACCACTGCGCTGCATGTGCCGGTATTTGGTGATTATTTGGCAGAACAACATGCCATATTCAACACTACATTTCCTTCTCCTTCTCTCGTTTCACCCTTCACCACAACCAACCGTGTTATTTTCTTCGTTAATTAAACCACTAAACATGATACAAACACACACATATACACACTGAATCGTAAACAATAATACTGATGGATGTGAAATCATTACCGACTAATTCATATGTGGCTATGACGTTTGTGATTAGATGGCCAATAAATAATAGTTTAATTGACATTGTATGTCAAGGCAAGTGAGCTTGATTTGCATTGAGGACCAATCATGGGAGGCACAGTTGGTGTTGCTCGGTTGGTACGGTGTAATTATAATTAACGATCTACTGTGATATTTTGTTGTGGCGAGATCTGAACTACGTGTGTGATGATAATAAGGAAAGTGAGATTATATTATATCATTAGTGTGTGTTGTTTGTGTGAATTGGATTATGTGAGTCGATACACGTGGATATATCTGTCAATTCGCAATATTTTCATATATATATATATATATATATATATATATATATATATATATATATATATATATATATATATATATATATATATATATATATATATATATATATATATATATATATATATATATATATATATATATATATATATTATTGAAGAATTTTTATTCGCTGATAATTGATTTTTTTTTCCAGATCAAGTTGAAAAGGAAAAGACGATGATAAAACTATGAAAATGTTCAACTGTGGGGAATAAATGTTAGATGAGCATGATATAGTAAATGCAAAATGAACGAAACAAAAACATCCCAAACATATTATTTTTAACAAGATTTTTTTCAGCAATTTCCCTGAATTTGGAGAAACTCATTGGAACTTCAAATCACTGAAACTATTCACAGTTGGAATTCGGTTTCCAAACGTAGCTTTTGGACTAAGACACTACAAATATTCTCAAAATATCAATGTCACACAAAAAATATTTCGTACGAAATGAATAATTTTCTAGGTCCATTATATTTAGTCAGTTCCGGTTGTTTATCTGTTGAAATTGTCGAGTGTGGAAATATTCCATGATCTTCGTGAATTTTGAAGTCGAACTTGACCTAATTTATCTGTGTAGTGCAATGCGAAGTGATTCGTATAGGCCCTAAAATTCTGGGCGTCTGGATTTCATCCAGATTTGAACAATTTACTTTTTCTCTCATTTGTCTCTGTAATTAATCAGAATTGTACAATAAAATGTCATCGATCTCGATTTATTGCTATTGGAAACGTTAGATTAGCATAACGACTAATATAAATGGTGGAGCCATACCTGCCAGTGCTGGCGCGACCGCTGCTCTGCGGGCTGCATCCAGGCGCTCAACATCGCAAAATTATTATCGTCTACTACACTTATCGCGCAACTTGTGAGTTCACTGTAATTGTTCATCTAGCCATTATTGTTATACTTTATAATATCAAGATGCAGTTTGATGATCAACGATTTCTCAAATATTTACATTTTTCAAAAACTTGAAACCCTGAATGTATGAATCGTATGGGTAGGAAACAGTAAACACACTTTTCGTGTTTTCAATGACCATCTTGTCTCCAATATAAGATACACCATTTTGAACACGTGTCTCCAGGAATGTTGAGTCGATATAATTCCGTTGAAGTAAAGTATCTTATGTTTTGCAATAACCAATACGCTTTGGTAATAAGTCTTCTCGATGTTATACTTATAGTGCATTGACTCCACAGTATCAAACTTATGAGACATCTCGAGCCGTTTTATTTCTCCAATTTATTCACAGTCTAAGCCAATCAGCTCAAATTCTCGAACAAGTAGAACATCATTCTGGGAATTCTCTCTCATTTTCTTTACTATGCCTATACATAAATAAAGGAGGAATTGTTAACGATAATGATGAATAATAAAGTTGATGTTTTATTGTTCAAAATTGATCATAGAATGATATTATAACGGTCTAAGAATAAGTCGGTATAGGAATGAAATGTCAATTCGTTAACTATATATTTACATCATACATTTATCTATTGGATAATAACATTTATTCAATAGATACACTTGACTTTCAGTTTGGATTTGAAATTATTATGGTTTGTAACAACATCCTTTAGCTTCCTCGAATGATCGGGAAGTGCATTAAAAGTTTGCATCTCGAGTACTTGGGTCCCTTAGCAAACAAGCTCAGTCTATTTGACTTTCGATTACAAAAAATGATTCTTAATAATTATTGTTTTCTTAACGACCCCCACCAACAGCTAGGTTATACGGGGGTACGAATGAGCAGGTGATAATGAAACGATGAAGTGATGGTGAGTGAAAGGACGATTACAAAAACCCATGCCCTATGAGGGATTCGAACCCACGCCCAACGGTTCAAGCGTGCCTTAACTGACTGAGCTAACGAAGACGGCCCCGAAGGTTATGGTTATGGACATCAGTATTGGTCAAAGCGAAATCGTTATTATCAACATACCTAATTACATATCATTTTGATAAATTATTTGACTTGGTTGAAAAAGTGAAGTTTATTGAGAACATTCTAATTATAATGAATAATATTCTAATATTCTAATGAAAACGCATATGAATTTTGGTTATATTGGAAGATTTGTGCTATCATCTTCATTTATGTATCTTGAATCATTTAATGTACGAATCTCTATCTATAATCTTTCACGATAAATTATTTAATGGAAGATTTTTATTCGCGTACGAAAAAGGCATTATAACCATCTGAATCCAGTTAAAATCTATTAGAGTATTATTCAGATTACGGAATGATTTTTGTTTTTGGAGAATTTCATATTTTTTATCAAATTACATCCATTTTATATAGATGCAGAGTTTATATTCCTTTATGCTTAGTAGGAGTAGACCTACTTACAACTTTCCATTTCAATCCAGTGTTTCAAATTAGTGGACCATTGCACCCTTCAGAAATACATCAGCTATTTTTAATATCTTTCCTCTAGAATTCAGAAAAAAAACATTCTGTATAGAAAGGTTCATTTTAATGACAGGAGAAAAAATGTGATATTATTCCAATATTTCCGTTCAAATCTCCCATTTATATAGTTTCACTCATGAGACTTAATAATTAAGTCCTCATTCGACGAACGACTCAAGCTGGCAAGAAAATGATGGGCAATATCATTTGCTCCATCTCTCTCTCGCCTCCTCCTCTTTCCCAACTCTCTCTCTTCTCTTTCTCTCTTATGACTTCTTCTAAGAGTTAATATCCTAGGCTTTAGTTTCTGATATTATATTTGGTGCCTTTTCTCTAAGCCTTCATAACTCTACAGCCTTTTAGCTGACGTAGAGAAAGTTAATCACCCTTCTACCGTAGGCTACAAAGCGATCAAGAACACCATAGCGAGTAATATCGATTTAGAGAAAAGTATCATTTCGATAGGTCGAGATGAGTATCATCGAGCTGAGGTAGTTTAAAGCGAGGAGTCGATATCTAGGTGTGAACCAGCATCACCGGATTAAATATTAATATTTGTTTGGATATGAAAGTGTGACGTAGTAGAAAGGGGAGT
Organism: Brachyptera putata; assembly: GCA_907164805.1. NCBI lineage: Eukaryota > Metazoa > Arthropoda > Insecta > Plecoptera > Taeniopterygidae > Brachyptera > Brachyptera putata. The sequence continues at coordinate 8,639,650 of OU015469.1, forward strand.
TTAAATTATTGGGGTGAACAGTATGTGGGTTTAATGAATTTGCTGTAGCAATAGATTCACATATTCAGGTGAAATCAGCACGTATAATATGAGACCACTGGCTGTATCCTCCGTGTCAGTAGGAGAAAGAGTAATATTTCGATATTCTCAAATTTAGTTTTGTATTTCAGCTTGTTCAAAAAGACTTGAAATTACAGAGAAGGCTGAGCTTACGGAATAGTAATTATTGTATATTCCCGCTTCCTCAATTGTGCATTTTCTTTCGTTTTCACGTTTCATCTCTTATTTGAAATAAATTATCAGTGAACATCTATGTTGGTAATGAAAATCTTTTTGACCTGATTATCATTTAATTGGAATATTTGTTCTCATTTTGTTCTTATATTTGTAACATAATAACTGTCAAAAATATTTGGCTGAAATTGTAACGGTGTTCAACCTTGCCTGTGGTTGACAATACGAACTCTCATTGTGGATAAAAAAAATCGTCTGAAGCCACATATTGTAAATATCATCGCTAATGGTTCACTTTTATGATTGTTTAGTCACAATAAATTATCATTAAATCACACTCGATGTTGTGATTTAGAATATTCCACCGAATGAATATGGTGAATGTGCTATCATCATGGATAAATATTCGAATTTATCACGTAAAGAAATTATTGGAAATTGAAATTATTATAGAAACAATCAAATAACTCGAGATTCATTTCTGATATCTTCCCAGCTATCAATAGGTCCTTATTGTTGCTTATTGGTGCCAGAGGGACTATCCCGAAATTTTCACAAGAATGTTTTTTTTTAAATTTGGTATCACTTCAATTATTAAGGATATAGTACTAAGCGTATCACGTGATTCAATTATAATTCTCAGAAATCATTTATACAATCAAAATTGGTTTCATTATTTTAGTCTCAGTTCAGCTTCATCCCCAAAATTTTCCTTTTTGGTATATTCTTATCAATTTTAAATTTGAATTTAATTGTTATTCTTTGTCTAACAAGGCAACCCAATGTACATGGGCAGAGATCCGAATGAAGATTTTCATATTATCACTCAGATTTCCCGAAAAAAACATGAAATCTGAATGTGAACATTCAATTTAATAAATATATTTGTCTTATCTATCAAGAAAACGATGTATGAAGTTTGAACAGTCAACTCTATCAAATTAAGTTCATTGTAAAAGTTGGTCACGTGACAATAATATGTTGTGCACTTGGGTCTAATGATCAGTTTGTTCAGTTGGTACTCGATAAGGGTTAAGAACGTAGCTAGAGGGTTATCGATTTCTAGGCTAGAAGGTTGGTAGTATTGTACGTGACCAGAGTAAGCAACGACTATAAGTCGAGATGTGAGGCGGTGGTTAAAAATACCGCCGTCGTCTTTCGAAGACGAGGACTTAGTGAGGATCGACGAATAACAAGGGATATACAAAACCAATCATTTTGGATGAGAATTTTTGTTGATGATGGGGGAAATCAGAAGAAAGTTGTTCTCAACAGTTTTTCAAGGAACTATAATTCTCAAATAATCATTAGAACATGATAAAGAAAAAACATAATGATGAATAATGTCTAATTTTGGAGACTTATCTTACTGATAATCAAAAATGTATTTTTTTTTTCCATTGAAGGTTCCATAGAATACGATCCGGGAGGCCAGTTCGATCTCCACCGCCGACCATCTTTACAGGGCTTTTTCATGGTTTCCCTCTGTAGTCTGGGTTATTGCCGGGATGGTTCCTGTAATGAGGAGAAAGTTGTTCTCAACAGTTTTTCAAGGAACTATAATTCTCAAATAATCATTAGAACATGATGAATAATGAATAATATGTATTTTTGGAGACTTATGTACATTCACTGATAGTCAATAATGTATTTTTCTCCATTAAAGGATTCATAGAGTGTGATCCGGGAGGTGAGGGGAATTCCGAACCCAGTTCGATCTCCACCGCCGACCATCTTTACAGGGCTTTTTCATGGTTTCCCTCTGTAGTCTAGGCTAATGCCGGGATGATTCCTACAATAAATCCTATGACCGCTTCCTTCCCACTCTTCTTCCCATCACCCAAGAACCTCCATCTCATCATCCCATTAAATCATTAATCATCCATCCGACGCCATTAGATCTGCGCCATCATAACAGTGCGTCGTTAAATCCAATATGAAAAAGGATTATTGAGAACTCTGAGAAAAAAAGTTCATAAAATGGTGGATATCTCTGGAAACCTTAGTTATGTTGGGCATGGGATCGAATACCATATGAGGCATGGTTTAATGGAGATATCGTTTATCTATCATTAGCTTATTTTCATCGTAGAATAATCCAGTTGTCAGTGAGGATGTTGAGCAAACAATAATCATCCATTACCATTGTTGTTATGTTAATTTCACATTGAATTTGTGTATTTATGAACATGAAATACAAAATGAACTGATGAATACATTACGTACTGAATACCTCGCTGCAATCGCAACGTTTCTATGTTTTGATGATGACAGAAGCTGATATTACTTACTCATAAGAACTAATAACGAATTCAACTTCTAATATTACAAGAATTCCTGAGATATTAAAATATCCAGCCTCCTCTGCGACACATCATATTCACAATAACGATTCTCAACACTCACGAGAGTGAGAAATTAAGTAGGAGTTTGAAGATTCATTGAGCTTGAAACCAATGTACGTGTCTCTGTCTATAATTAGATGAGCGTAGCGAAGATTTTCATTCCATATACCGAAACATTTTGGGCTTGGTTTTTATGTTTTTTGTGTGTGTGTGTGTAATTTTGTACGTGGCATACAGGTCAGGAAAAACAATCAATCGAATCGAAACTTTTTCCACATATTGGTGTTGTACCAGAATAGGTTGGAATTGGTTTTTCAGAGAAACCGATTGTACGGTTTTTCCGGAAAATTACATTTTTGAATGTAATTTGTATTGATTCAGATTACATTTTGAATGTAATTTGTATTTATTCAGATTTTGATACACATTTCTGGAAATTTTCAGCTTGATTGTGTCAGTCATTTTGAAGAAAAAACATAAAATGTGGTAAATGGGTACCACTCGAAGCAGATTTTACAAATTTTCACCCATACTATTACTATCCGCTCGTCTAACAACGCATATATGGCGTTTTTCTAGTTATAGCTAATTTGATTGAGATAACTATTAAAAACGTATTCAATCATATAGCTGATAAACAGTTATATAGGCCTACACGCATATATTCCACTATGATATAATTCTCTCTAAATCTACAATCCCCTGGTTCACTATCATTTTTATATAGTTGATTTATATACATGACCCTGGTTTTATCATCCCCTTACGATATTCTCAGCCTGACTTACCCTTTCTCCAGGCTACTTCTCGCCCCTAATAGTATAGATTTATATATCATGGAAGTCGTTGGTTACTTTCAGGGTTAGAAAGAGCACATTGAATATATATTCGGTACAACGGGATATATTTGAACGTAATTGGGAAAATATATGAAAATGAACAAGAAAGATGAGGAGTATATAGATTAAATCAATATAATGCATACTACTTCATCATGATATAAAACTATAATCCATGTAATATGTATTCAATATATATATATATATATATATATATATATATATATATATATATATATATATATATATATATATATGTATATATATATGTATATATATATATATATATATATATATATATATATATATATATATATGTATATATATATATATATATATATATATATCTATATATATATATATATATATATATATATATATATATATATATATATAATTAAACATATATATATACATATATATATATATATATATATATATATATACACATATATATATACATATATATATATACATAATATATATATATGTATATATATATATATATATATATATATATTATCAATACGGGAATGGAAACGTGGAGAGGAGGACTGGATATCTCATCTGAAGACTCAATAAGCAAGAGAAGAATACAAATCAACTAATATGAATTGTTGATTGAAAATTTGAAAACTGCCACCGCGCATGCGTGCGTAACTGCAGTTGTATAAATAAATGAAATGAAATGAAAACTGCATTCACGAATACAGTTAATTTATACAAAACGTTCAGTTGTTGAAGCTAACTTAATGAATCCCGTAAAACATAACCAATTCATAAAAACTTTCGATTGAGAGTTTATTTGGAACTCACTCATTCAAATAATTTTTTCCACGTTTTCGTACAGGTTTAACGATTAACAATTGAAATCCCGAATACAATCTTCATTTCATATCTCGGATTTTAAATTTTAAATGGACCTGTAATTTTCATTCTCATGTTAATCAAGATGTCAGGATATTAGAAAACGATGGAAGTTTTTTATTTCATATCCATCATTCTTGAGATAATTCAATATTTTCACAATACAATAAATAGAAAATTTATAAAATTTCCACAGAATTTAACAATTTTTTTCACTTTTTCTAGACTATCTCCAATATCTCCATCTTCGAACACCCTTCTCTATATCGTCTCCCACCACGATTCCTCTTGGTGCACCCTGTTTTATCCCCGCTTCTTTTAAGCCCGTCTTATCCCCTCATCCTCTTTCCCCCTCACCCCCTCACCACAGAATCATCACAGCCAGTCAATATTAACAATATATCCAAAGATAATAGTGACTTTTGACCCGAAGCCAAAATACGGGTATAAATCCCCATCATATATTAACTGACCAGACACGAATGTGTAGAGACTCTCTAGCGATAGTAAAGTTGAACTTTATGGTGCGGTTTCGTCCGTGGAAAAACTTTCTGAAATCCATATAGAAGAGTGGATAAATGGGTAACCAATGCCCCGTCGATCCAAATTGAAATTCACAACCGCGATACCAGAATGGCGATGTGTTGTATATATACTTTGAGATACTAGATTCTTTACGGGTTCAGTGGACACGTGCAGAGAAAAGTGAAGAGAGATCCAACACGAACACAAATTTAAGGAAAGATGGAATATATTATTGTTAGTTTCATATTTTTTTAGATACTAGGAAAACGCCATATGTGCGTTGGGTGCGTATATGCGTATGGTTCGGTGAACTCCTACAGTGAAAAGTGAAGAGAAATCCAACACGAACACAAATTTAAGGAAAGATGGAATATATTATTGTTAGTTTCATATTTTTTCAGATACTAGGAAAACGCCATATATGCGTTCGGTGCGTATATGCGTATGGTTCAGTGAACACGTGCGGAGAAAAGTGAAGAGAAATCCAACACGAACACAAATTTGAGGAAAGATGGAATATATTATTATTATTTTCATATTTTTTTAGATACTAGGAAAACGCCATACGTGCGTTGTTAGACGAGTGGATAGTAGTTAAAAAAGCGTACTGTTGGACAGTGCACGGTACTTGTCAAGGAACAAACTGAGAACTGAAATATGAAAACAAAAGACAATATTTCGACAGCATACTCGGCTGTCTTCCTCAGGTCAACTGACACACTGTTCTTCTTCTGTTAACTGAGTGGATTGTAATAGTATGGGTAAAAATGGGTAAAAACTGCTTCGAGTGGTACCATTTAGCACATTTTATGTTTTTTATGAAAAATGGCTGACCATTTTTGCTGAATATTTTCATTTTCCAAAAGATGGAATTTTGCGTCAAGTTCAATTACATTTTGATACACATTTCTGGTAATTTTGAGCTTGATCGGTTCAGCCATTTCGAAGAAAATACATAAAATGTGCCAAATTGGTAACACTCAAGCACTTTTAACCCATTTTTACCCATACTATTACTATCCGCTCGTCTAACAACGCATATATGGCGTTTTCCTAGTTCCCATCAATACTGTTTAATTTTAAGCGCAATCTATAACACCATTCTTGAGAAAAAACATTTCAATCCAAAATAAAATAGTGATAACAGCCCTGAGAAGAAGATTTGTAGAATATATTTCATCAATTGTATTCGAATTTTCAGGGAAATTGAAGGAAAGATTGATACACATCAATCATTGGGTTCATACAGATAGGATCAGCCGTTTTGTAGTTTCCATATCAATTAAAAAGCTCTCAAGACGATCGAAGTGTGAATCAAATAGCTCGTTGAACGATTGTAAAAAGCCAACAAGTATATAAACAGATGGTCATGATTCAATAATTACCAGAGAGTGTAGGACCCATGCATGAATTTCCATCATATTTCATATAATATGTAGACTCATCTTAGAACGCGAATGATGCATTGTATTAGTTCGAAATAATGTGATAAAATCTGAATCTTGAAAATTAATAATTAATAAACCATTGCCTTTGTTCCTGAGTATTTCATCTTGTTTTATATAATACAAATCTCTTATTTTCATTTTCACCAAGTAACTCATTCGATCAGATCAATAAAATTATTATCAATTCGAATTTTAATATAACAGCGAGTGTAGGCCCACATATATACGAATGTACAGTTAACAGATTAACTGTATGAAACCTCATTGAAAATTTCTAATGAACCATGAACCACTTTCCCGAACTTTTGTCCTTACATTGAACTTCGTATAAGAAAGCACTCCTCGAAAAATCATGAATCGTCAGCATTTTTGAAAAACAATTTTTCTTTTTGTCGAATTAACAGTTTTTCTCAATACTTTCACATCTATATTTGAGTATATAATATAACCACCGGGTACACCATCTCACTCTACATATAACCACACTAATTGCACTATCTTTCAATTAATTTAAGAGCTCGAATTTATCGCTGATTCAATAATTCCATAAAATTATTACCCAGCAATTCTAACATTCCTCTGGTATGAAACGAACTTTTCGTAGTAATCCAACAGCGCTTCGAACCTTTGTATACAGCCTCTTTAATCTCGCAGCTTTGTGCAGAGCTACGATTCGGCCGCACGCTTTAAGCTTGAAATACATCTTTTGACTGCGCGGTCGTTCGGCTAGATCCAATTAAGCATACACACGCTTATAGGTTGTAAATTATACGCGTATTTACGGGTAAAGCCATAGGAGTTGTCACATACGTAAATAGAGACGAAATATTCACAACTTTACGGTTTTAGAGGGAATATAAATGACTGAATGTTTTTTACTGTTTTTTTTTTGTTGTGAAAAAAACAATAAACATTCATAATTAAACTGGGAAAACGCCATTTATAATAGCGATTTGTAATAGTTTGGGTAAAAATGGGTGAAAACTGCTTCGAGTGGTACAGATTGAGCACATTTTATGTTTTTCTTCAAAATGACTCACCCGATCTAGCTGAAAATTTTCAGAAATGTGTATCAAAATGTGATCCAAGTTCACGCAAAATCTCATTCTATTGGAAAATGGAAATATTTTTTTTCCGCCATTTTAATCTAATGGGTATTTTTGAAATTTCTAATATTCATAGAAAAAAAGTTACCACCCGATAATGCCACAAAACTATACAGATCCAAGTTAGATGAGGAACCATATTGACATGAAGTTTGAAGTTGATAGCTGTAGCCGTTTGACCTGTGGAGAACCGATAAAAACTGAAAAAAACGAA
>OU015469.1:8647727-8696474 GCA_907164805.1 Brachyptera putata
GAACTCTTAGGATTATGTTGACGACACTGATGATTGAGAATGATATAGTATTTGAAAATTCTAGGAGATGTGTCCAGAAGAAAAACTCATTAGCCGCCCCGGTGGCTAAGTCAATTATCGCTAGCGGTAGTATTCAAGTCACCGCTGGGCGTGGGTTCGAGTCCCGCATAAGAAATGGGTTTTTTAAACGTCCTTTCATCTATCATCTCTTCATCATTCCATTATCATCCGCTCATTCGTACCCCCGTATAACCTAGCTGTTGGTGGGGTCGTTATGCAACATTTAAAAAAAAAACTTATTAGATACATATTACGTGGTAAGTACTGTATATCAAATAACTTAACTCTCAACATTTACAGTGAGTAAAACATGAATGGATGAGAACTCATTCACATTTCAGTCCGTCATAATTATGTTAGTAACATTTATAGGGTTATTATTATGAGAAAAAAATAGTGTTACAGTAACTTATGATAGTGTACAATATTATAGTTTTCTCAAATTATAGCGTTGACAATCGTAACATCTGACAATATTGAATCATAAAGATTTATATAACAAGTAATAATGATAAAACTGGGACCAAGAAAATGTCATATCGTTCACAGTTCAGTGAATCCAGATCCCTTTATTACAAAACTTAATTGAAAATCATATTAAGATATCATAAAATATTATTTGGAATTCAATTTGTTATGAAGATATATGATCTGATATCAGTTTATAGCTTTACTAGCAGTAAAACCATAATTAGTAAGTTGAAATGAGAGCAGAAAATTGAATAATAGTATTCAGTAGGAAGATTATTTACTAACTTAAACGTTTATGTCTTGACTGTTCGAAACGTTACTTTATAAACATCAGACGAATATATTGATCGATAATCACTTCGAGTTTGAGAAACTAGATGATCTACAAATTGTGTAATTTCAATTGAACGATCAATTAATTACATAATTATGTTAACATGATTTTCGGGTTCATATTGTTTGATATATAACCTCATTTCACAAATAAACAACGTAATTTTGAGTACAACAAATTATGGTTGTTCGAATAACGCGTCGAATGACGAATCACGATCTTGATTTCATTATCCCACATAAGTATAATCATATAAGGGCTCATATTATCAATAATAAAAATGTGTTAATTAAGCTAATAAATCAATTACAGTACAAAAATAATATCGGTAACCAAGGGTGATGAGAAGCTAATCCACTAATTATCGCTTAATCAACAAATTTATTATTCGTAATACCGGGCCTAAGTATCATGCCGCTCTCGGTAGCTCAGTCAGCTGAGGCACCGCTTCAGAAACTGAAGTTACAGTTGGATGTTAGTTCGAGTCCCGCATAAGGCATGTTTTTTTGTGAACGTCTTTTCACTTATCATGACTTCATATTTTCATAAGCATCTGCTATTTCCAACCCCCGTATAATCTAGCTGTTGGTGCAGTAATAACAGATACAATTCATTCACAAACGTATATATATAACTGGGGAGTTGAAGGATAAAGAAGCAAATGAATAGATAGATTGAGACAAAGAAACTTGAGATCTTGATAATTATCAAGTAAAAACGATATACGTGAAAATATCGTACCGTATTTATTTGATCTCGTTTTCCTCCCCAATTATCAATCATCATTTATTTTTCGAAATGATATTATTATGAATAGAACGAACAAATTGGGTTCATCGAATAATGTTGACGTTCTCTCAACGATTTGTATTCAATTATTTCGATTTCATTGATGATTTTCATGTTTCTTGACATCATTATACATGTGTATTGACAACGTTTATACATGATATCCAAACGATTCTTGTTTTCATCCATAACTTTGATTGGGGAACAATGATTTTTAACAATTTTCGATGTTATTGAAAGAGAAAAACAACAATTAGGCCTATTACAAAGGTTGATATATAACGGAACTAATTCACAAAGCGACAGCATGGCAACCCCTTTGAAGTATTTGCTCATGTGTATATATATTAATTTCATCTGGTAACCCAGTATATACTACTTTCTTTCAGTAAATTCTTATTTGCTTCTTGTTTTTCAGAAAGTTTCTAGCTGCAATAAAGTCTTGCTAGGAACTCAAGCATGTTGTCCGCGTCGCTTTCAGCCTATATCAGTGGCGGATCGGCCCGGAAGGCATATGAGGCTTCCTCTAACTCCTATGAATTTGAAGGTTGGACAAAAAAAAGAACTGTCGTTTGTTAAAAATTGGTTGAAATCATTTCTGATTCCACCAAAAAAATATTTGGGAGCCTTTTGATGGAAACATGAATTTCGCCTTGTGAGATTGATTGAATTGTTTGAACTTTTTGGAAAATGTGTATCATCAATTTCGATGTGGGGTTGGTATTTGCGTCGCTCTGTTGAATTTATTGGATGAGCGTAGCGGATACTCGATCTTACCGTACTGGAAAACAATCAATGTGTTTTTGGCTGCTGTTTGCGCTCTACAGATCCAATCGAAGGTAATATTATCACGAAACTATGTAAACACATACAACTCAATTCAGATATTTTTTCTCAGATATCTTGAAGAATTTAGATTTTTTAATTTTTCACTTTGAACTCTTCTAAGAGGAATGTTTTGAGGCGTAATCGTTCGCACTTGTTTCGAGGAAATTAATTTCGAAATTATGAGAACCCTGTAAGAATTATCAGTTCCATTCCAATAATACTCTTTCCAAATTCCGAATCAAATTCTACAGAATTCAAGCACACGAAAGAGACACATTATTCCGAAGATTTATATCAATCGAATGAGCCATTTCGAAAACGACAGTCATGATATATTCGTTGTATACATCAATCAGAGAGATTGATCAAGAAAGCAGAGAGATTTATGAATTTTTATTTATTCATTCATTTATTCATTTATTTATTCGATGCTCAATGTACAAACATACATGAATGGGTTGCTGACATTTAACATTCAAAACGATAACGAAAATAAAAGCAATATAAATGGAATTACTATTCCGCACATATTATCAATAATGAGAATAATTGTTTTGTGAGAAGATAATGGATGAAAGAAAGAAAAAGCGTGTACAAATAGGTTTTTAACTTGTATATGAATGAATGAATGAACTAATCAAAACTATAGCAAGACACTCATAGGTGGAGGCCTGTGTGTGGGAAAGGAGAAAAATAAATTGGCCAGTATAAAATATTCAAGAAGGGGAGAATTACAAACAATAATTAATCAACATAATAGAAATAACTAAACGGGTGTAGACAACAATGATGATATATACATATGAGATTCGAAGGGAAATTAATGATATTAATAATAACAATTATGATGATCATAATAATTGGACATCAACAGGTTAAAACAATCAATTCGTATCAAAAGGTAAGTTACTCAGACATTGAGTGTTTTTTAATAATATCATCAGATAACTCTCAGATAATAATTCCCGATACAGAATTATTGTTTTGATGATAAATACTTTCATCCTTGTGAGTTCTGACTTACTTCTCTGATATATTACACACGGATATCCGTGTAAATCCTTCCATTGTCCACAGTAAACATTCACATCTCTTATTTATCTTTTCTTTTCATTTCCTAAAAATGTGCTCTAGGTTACTTCCAATATTTGTACCCGACTTGCCCACCCCTCACTGCCGCCACTGCCGCCTCCAGCTAGTCGTGACGTCACATAAACTTGTCTTCCGGTTAAGCCGAAGGGATTATTATTTGCGGGTTGCCGTAGAAGAGAGTATTGCCTTGCCACCCTTAAGAGAGGCGGGGTTGCGTGCTTCCCTAACATATCCCTGGATGATAATACAGCACCTGAAGATGGGGACAGCAACTTAATCTCCGAGGTTAAGTTTGTTTAGTAAGCAGACCATGGAGATGTGGATGTGGGAATATGATCTTGTCTTGATTAGATGCCATACGTTGTAGGGTTTGCATTATATTATTTCATTAATACACTTTTTTTTATTTAGTCAATATTCAATTGTCAAAGTGAGAGAAGAAGGAACGTTATCTAGATAACTTGAAAGATATCGATTTATAAAGAAAAAAACACAGATTCAACTGATTTTTGATATGTAGTTTTGCTTTTAATCGTGAATCTCGTCCTGAAATATCAGATCCCAATCAGAATCGGATCAATATTGAAGCAACAGTGATATTTCTGATTTTTGTGTTGCTAGGCAAGCTCTGTAATTTTGGCAACATTATCACTGTAATACTCGTACAGCACAATAATTGTGAACAAAATTATGAAGCTTCAGCATGTTGAAATATTAAAATTAAACATAATTCAAAACGTTCCTCCGATAATCTGGCTGTAATGCTAGTCGAGATAAATATCTCAAATAGGTGATGATGTAATAATTTGTAAATATTGACAAATAATATTATTCAAACATTTCAGAATTGGAAAATACAGTCAGGATTTGAAGACAAAAATAATACAATACCATTTTTCAAATCTATTCTTCTTCATTCAAATATTGAGCTCATTAATAAAGTGTTGCAATTTATTTTTCACGTAGAATGAACTTGTTGTTTCATACAATCAAATCATTTTTTTCTTCCCTATGGCCATCATCAACGCGATACGATAAAAATTAATATACACCGTTTCTACGTTCAAGAAAAAAAAAAAATTCAACTTTTTTGTTCACAAAAAAAAACTTTTTCTCATTTCTTGTTTGCAAAGCTGTGGGTGTGTTTGTGTAATAATAAGTACTACGTCGTTTCCAAGAATATTATTATACCTTTTCCCTCGGTGCATATTAGTTCGATAAGTCATCAGATCGCTGAGCTTTAAGCCAGCGACAAGCCGACAAGCAAACAAAAGGTGAAGAGGGTGTGGAAATGGGAGACAAACAAAGTGGTAACAATTTATACACGACGTTGAGAAATATCAACGCGAAGGTGCCATAGTAAAGCCACTCGAGAATCTTGGAGTTAGTGAGAGAGAATCATACTTGGAAAAACTTTATTAAAAACTTTTACAATCATATATTTGAATGGTACTCGGTATAAAAAGCATATTTTGATTTGATATATTTGTATTATCAACCTGATGAATGTATTTATTAATAGGAAAACGCCATATATGTGTTGTTAGACGAGCGAATAGTAATAGTATGGGTAAAAATGAGTAAAAACTGCTTCGAGTGGTACCAATTCAGCACATTTTATGTTTTTACTTCAAAATGGCTGACCCGATCAAGCTGAAAATTTCCAGAAATGTGTATCAAAATGTAATTCAACTTCACACAGAATGAAAATATTCTCTTTTTTTCCCGCTGTGTCATTCTAATGGGTATTTTTTAAATCTGTGAAATTCATAAAACAAAAAGTTACCACCCGATACTGCCACTAAACTTTACAAATCTAAGTTAGATGAGGAACCATATTGGAAAAGAGCTTGAAATTGATAGCTGTAGCTGTTTGACCTGTGGAAAACCGACAAAAAAACATGAAAAAAAAACATAAAAACAAACAGCAATTTTTCTCAGTATGTTAAATTGAAACCTCGCTAAAGCTCGTCTAACAATCTCAACTCTATTTAGTAAGAGTGAATATTTGAACTTGACAACGTGTGATGATATTACAAAAAAATGTGTCAGAATCCATCTAGAGATAGAAGAGATGCAAAATATTCCAACGAGAAATATTATTCCCATCAACAGGATGAAACAATTGAAATTGGTGAGGACCTAGAAAGAATAAGGATGAACCCAAAGGCACCAAACAATATTATTGATGTATCGATTTTGTTTCTCATTAAAATTCTTCGTCAACTTTTTCATCCAGTCGCCTCTTCATTGTTCCATCATTTTTAATATAAATACGGAATTCGATATTTTTTCGCGCTTTCGGGGTTTTTTCATGGTAGTTTGGATCCAGATATTGTATATAAGTCTTGATATTTCAAGATTTCAGGCCTATTTCAGTTTCAGTTTCGGAATGAATTATTTGAAGCGAAAGTTCTTTGACATCCATGCAGGAGACTGGAATATTTTGATCCATAATTCATTCCGTAAATGCATCTCCATACTGGTTATGACTCTGTCAATATTTCTTAATTGCTTCTCAGTTCACTTAGTGAACTCTTTCTGGAATATTGTTTGCTTTCCCAAAGAATACCAACATGACGATTTATGGTTCGAATATTTGGTTTCTCAATTCCACTACATTGTCAACAACTTTTATTCATTCATTATACCCATTCCTAATTATATATCTATAACTATAATCTATATCTATATATATTTCTTCATCTATAATCTTATATATTCTATATCCATGTAATGGATGAATGAGTATATAGGCGATTATCAATTAGGCACAGTAGGAGCACGTTTCATTATTGGTTCATTAGCAGAGTTACTCAAGGAATTATCTTTTTCTGATGTTGATTGCATCTGAATTTTTGTTTCAAAAAACCTAAAAAATTGTAATAATAATATTAAGTTTCACAATTCCTTTTTTTTCATCAATATGAGTAAGTCGATATGAATAAATTGTTATTACTGATTGATATATTGATGAAATAGTCGACTAAACGACTGAAAAATCAAATCTTGTTATTTGGCTGACCGAGAGGTCAAAAAAGAACAAAAAACGAGTGAATTGCAAGAAAATGATGAAACAACACTGCTATTGAGATAGGTCAAGATATCTTCAGCTCAACTTCTATTCAGAGCACGATTCAGAACCAATAACAAATATGCGCCCACAATACATTTTTTATTATGAGATATAAACAACTCTCTCCGAATCTGATTCCTATATTGAACAGAGGGAGAGAATTCTGAGTAAGAAAGTTTTCGTTAATGAGAAAAAATGCATCTTGAATGTGACGGTCATAATTTATACTAGGAAAACGCCATATATGCATTGTAAGACGAGCGAATATTAATAGTATGGGTAAAAATGGTAAAAACTGCCTCGAGTGGTACCAATTTAGCACATTTTATGTCTTTTTTTCAAAATGGGTGACCCGATCAAGCTGAAAATGTTCAGGAATGTGTATCAAAATGTAATTAAACTTCACGAAAATTTCATTTTTTTAGAAAATTAAATTATTAACTTTTTATTCCCGCCATATCATTTTCTAACGGGAATTTTTGAAATTTCTGAAATTCATGAAAAAAAAAGTTACCCCCCGATAAAGCCACAGAACTATACAGATCTAAGTTAGATGAGGAACCATTTAAAAAAAGTTTGAAGTTGATAGCTGTAGCCGTTTGACCTGTGGAGAACCGACAAAAAAACATAAGAACAAAAAAAATATAAAAACGAACACCAATTTTTTTTAGTATGTCAAATTGAATCCTCGCTGAATTATATGTTATATAACTTATTTAATTATGTGTATGTAACAAAATCAGTGAGATCAAAATTGAATGAACTTTTATGAATCTGTCGTCTTGGAAAAAGCACAAAAAACTACTTTTGGCAAATTCAAGTGCTCTTATCAAACCTGATCTACAACAAAATATGGGAAACAAATTCGATCAGAATTTATGTCGGTTACAAAATGAGAGTAGTTTGTTCTGAAAAAAACAATTGGGACTTTTACATTTTTTACATTACGTCCTCTTCAGTTTCAATTGATAAAACTGAATTCACATTGAATATAATGATATGAAATAAATATAGTGATTAGGATTTCCGGACAATATTAACAGAACTATGAAATGTTTTTGCAAATGTAATTTTGTACCAGTGCCGTCAAGCTATCAAAGGAAGTGTAAATCAAAATTGGAATGAAAAATCGAATTCACGTCATCTCAAATATCCCTATAATCTCCACTGGTCAAATAAAAACACTGATATTTACACAGAGACTTGTAAAACAATGTTAATACCATTCATAAATTATTTCCCGATTTACATTCTCATAGAACGACAGAAACTTGGTCTACGAATCGCAATAAATACACAAACGTTGGTGTTTAAACAATGTGATAATGTACATAAATGCATCTGTATTTACTCGGATGTAACCCTAGTTACACAGATGAAACTCTGTATGGAAATCAAACCTCACTACGTGGATGTATTATGTATATATACGTGATTAGTGAAGGACAGGAACTGTTTATTGACATGAAACTACATATCGGAAAGCATAGGTATTGTGTACAATCTCAATGAATAAAGTCGTTAATTAATTAGCAATTTGTCCATGATGAGTTGTCTGTAAATGTTGGAGTTATATTATCGAACCATCGGAAATAATTATCGAATGATAACATAAGGGAATATACATCCACTTTGATTATCATCTTTTCTGTGAAAAAGCTATTCGGTTTTCACATGAAATGGTAAACGTATGAGCCCTGATATGGAATATACTATTCTAAATTCTCTAGGTAATTCAATAAATATATATATATATATATATATATATGAATATATATATATATATATATATATATATATATATATATATATATATATATATATATACTCATATATATGTATCATTGTTCACAGAAGAAATAATCTCAATTAGATTCATTCCATATTATGAATTTATCAAATATTTATCATTTTTGTAACTATGTTTTCTCACATTTCCGATATCAGCAATCTCTTGTACTTTAGGGAGGTATATTTGGTGATTATTATTATATCGGGTTTAACGACGCACTGTTATGATAACTGAGATCTAATGGCGTCGGATGGATGATTGATGAGATGATGGGATGATGAGATGAAGGTTATTGGGTAATGAGAAGGATAGTGGGATGGAAGCGGTCATGGCCGACTTATTGTAGGAACCATCTCGGCATTAGCCTAGACTACAGAGCGAAACCATGAAAAACCTCTTTAAAGATGGTCGGCAGCGGGGATCGAACTGGGTTCGGAATTCCCCTCGTCTCCCAGATCACATGAAGCGAGCTCGTTAAGCACTGCACTGCATGTGCCGGTATTTGTTGATTATTTGGCAGAACAACATGCCATATTCAACACTACATTTCCTTCTCCTTCTCTCATTTCACCCTTCACCACAACCAACCGTGTTATTTTCTTCGTTAATTAAACCACTAAACATGATACAAACACACACATATACACACTGAATCGTAAACAATAATACTGATGGATGTGAAATCATTACCAGCCAATTCATATGTGGCTATGACGTTTGTGATTAGATGGCCAATAAATAATAGTTTAATTGACATTGTATGTCAAGGCAAGTGAGCTTGATTTGCATTGAGGACCAATCATGGGAGGCACAGTTGGTGTTGTTCGGTTGGTACGGTGTAATTATAATTAACGATCTACTGTGATATTTTGTTGTGGCGAGATGCGAACCACGTGTGTGATGATAATAAGGAAAGCGAGATTATATTATATCATTAGTGTGTGTTGTTTGTGTGAATTGGATAATGTGAGTCGATACACGTGGATATATCTGTCAATTCGCAATATTTTCATATATATATATATATATATATATATATATATATATATATATATATATATATATATATATATATATATATATATATATATATATATATATATATATATATATATTTATATATATATATATATATATGTATATATATATATATATATATATATATATATATATATATATATATATATATATATATGAAAATATTATTGAAGAATTATTATTTGCCGATAATTGATTTTTTACACATCAAGTTGAAATGGAGAAGATAATGATAAAACTATGAAAATGATCAACTGTGGGGAATTAATGTCAGATAAGCATGATATAGTGAATACAAAATTAACGAAACAAAAACATATTATTTTTCATAAGATTTTTTTTCAGGAATTTCTGTGAATTTGGAGAAACCCATTAGATGTTTGAATCACTGTAACTATCAAAAGTTGGAATTCTGTTTCCAAACGTAGCTTTTGGACTGGGACACTACAAATATTCTCAAAATATCAATGTCACACAAAAAATATTTCGTACGGAATAAATAATTTTCTACATCTATTATATTTAGTCAGTTCCGGTTGTATATCTATTCAAATTGTCGACTGTGGAAATATTCCATAATTTTCGTAAATTTTGAAGTCAGACTTGACCTAATTTATCTCAGTAATTATGTGTTGTACAATGCGAAGTGATTCGTATAGGCCCTAAAATTCTAGGCATCTGGATTTCAGCCAGATTTAGACAATTTACTTTTTCTCTCATATGTCTGTGTAATTAATCAGAATTGTGCAATAAAATGTCATCGATCTCGATTTATTGCTATTGGAAACGTTAGATTAGCATAACGACTAATATAAATGGTGGAGCCATACCTGCCAGTGCTGGCGCGACCGCTGCTCTGCGGGCTGCATCCAGGCGCTCAACTTCGCAAAATTATTATCGTCTACTACACTTATCGCGCAACTTGTAAGTTCACTGTAATTGTTCATCTATCCATTATTGTTATACTTTATAATATCAAGATGCAGTTTGATGATCAACGATTTCTCAAATATTTACATTTTTCAAAAACTTGAAACCCTGAATGTATGAATCGTATGGGTAGGAAACAGTAAACATACTTTTCGTGTTTTCAATGACCATCTTGTCTCCAATATAACATACACCATCTTATGCACGTGTCTCCAGGAATGTTGAGTCGATATAATTCCGTTGAAGTAAAGTCTCTTATGTTTTGCAATAACTAATACGCTTTGGTAATAAGTCTTCTCGATGTTATACTTATAGTGCATTGACTCCACAGTATCAAACTTATGAGACATCTCGAGCCGTTTTATTTCTCCAACTTATTCACAGTCTAAGCCAATCAGCTCAAATTCTCGAACAAGAACAACATCATTCTAAAAAAACATCATTCTAGGAATTCTCTCTCGTTTTCTTTACTATGCCTATATAACTAAAGGAGGAATTGTTAACGATGATGATGAATAATAAAGTTGATGTTTTATTGTTCAAAATTGATCATGGAATGGTTTTGGAACGGTCTCAGAATAAGTCAGTATAAGAATGAAATGTCCATTCGTTTACAATATGTTTATATCATAAATTTATCTATTGAATAATAACATTTATTCAATAGATACACTTTCAGTTTGGATTTGAAGTTATTATAGTCTATACCAACTTCTTTTAGCTTCCTCAAATGATCGGGAAGTGCATAAAGATTGCATCTCGAGTACTCGGGTCCCTTAGCAAACAAGCTCAGTCTCTCTACATTACAAATAATTCTCAATAATTATTGTTTTCTTAACGACCCCACCAACAGCTAGGTTGTACGGGGTTACGAATGAGCAGGTGATAATGAAACGATGAAACGATGATAGATGGGAGGACGATCACAAAAACCCATGCCCTATGCCCCTACGCCCCATGCCGAATCCTATGCGGGATTAGAACCCACGCCCAACGGTTCACTTCAGCCAGAAGCGTGCCTTAACTGACTGAGCTAACGGAGGCGGCCCCGGATGTCATGGTTATAGACATCGGTATTGGTCGAAGCGAAATCGTTATTATCAACATACCTAATTACATATCATTTTGATAAATTATTTGACTTGGTTGAAAAAGTGAAGTTTATTGAGAACATTCTGATTGATCAGATTGATTTCAAAAACGCATATGAATTTTGGTTATATTGGAAGATTTGTGCTATCATCTTTATTTCTGTATCTTGAATTATTTAATGTACGAATCTCTATCTATAATCTTTCACAATAAATTATTTGATGGAAGATTTTTATTCGTGTACGAAAAAGGCATCATAACCATCTGAATCCAGTTAAAATCTATCAGAATATCATTCAGATTACGGAATGATTTTTGTTTTTGAAGAAATCATGTTTTCAATTAAATTACATCCATTTCATATAGATGCAGAATTTGTATTCCTTTATGCTTAGTAGGAGTAGACCTACTTACAACCTTCTATCTCAATTCAGTGTTTCAAATTAGTGAACTATTCCACCCTTCAGAAATACATTGGCTATTTTTAATATCTTTCCTCTAGAATTCATAAAAAAAAAAAAATCTGTATAGAAAGGTTCATTTTAATGACAGGAGAAAAAATGTGATATTATTCCTATATTTCGGTTCTAAGCTTCCATTTATATAGTTTCACTCATGAGACTTAATAATCAAGTCCTCATTCGACGAACGACTCAAGCTGGCAAGAAAATGATAGGCAATTTCATTTGCTCCATCTCTCTCTCTCGCCTCCTCCTCTTTCCCAACTCTCTCTCTCTCGTTCTCTCTTATGACTTCTTCTAAGAGTTAATATCCTAGGCTTTAGTTTCTGATATTATATTTGGTGCCTTTTCTCTAAGCCTTCATAACTCTACAGCCTTTTAGCTGACGTAGAGAAAGTTAATCACCCTTCTACCGTAGGCTACAAAGCGATCAAGAACACCATAGCGAGTAATATCGATTTAGAGAAAAGTATCATTTCGATAGGTCGAGATGAGTATCATCGAGCTGAGGTGGTTTAAAGCGAGGAGTCGATATCTAGGTGTGAACCAGCATCACAGGATTAAATTATTAATATTTGTTTGGATATGAAAGTGTGACGTAGTAGAGAGGGGAGTTTAAATTATTGGGGTGCACAGTATGTGGGTTTAATGAATTTGCTGCAGCAATAGATTCACATATTCAGGTGAAATCAGCACGTTTAATATGAGACCGCTGGATGTATCCTCCATGTCTGTAGGAGAAAGAGAATATTTCGAGATTCTAAAATTTAGTTTTGTATTTCAGCTTGTTCAAAAATAGTAGAAATCACAGAGAAGGCTGAGCTTTCGGAAAAGTAATTATTGTATATACCCGCTTTGTCAATTGTGCATTTTCATTCGTTTTCACGTTCCATCTGGAATTATCAAGTGGTTATTTGAAATAAATTATGAGTGAACATCTATGTTGGTATTTAAAATCCTTTTGACACGATTATCATAGAATTGGAATATTTGTTCTCATTTTGTTTTTATATTTGTAACATAATAACTGACAAAAACATTTGGCTGACACTGTAACGGTGTTCAACCTTGCCTGTGGTTGACAATATCATCACAAACTCTCATTGTGTATAAAAAATCGTCCGAAGCCACATATTGTAAAGATCGTCGCTGATGGTTCACTTTTATAATTGTTTAGTCACAATAAATTATCAATAAGTCACAACCGATGTTGTGATTCAGAATGTTTCACCGAATGAATGTAGTGAATGAGCAATCATCATGGATATATATATTCGAATTTATCACGTAAACAAATTATTGGAAATTGAAATTATTATGGAAACAATCCAATAACTCTAGATTCATTTCTGATATCTTCCCAGCTATCAAAAGGTCCTTAGTGTTGCTTATTGGTGCCAGAGGGACTATCCCGAAATTTTCACAAAAATGTCTTTTTTTAATTTGATATCACTTCAATTATTAAGGATATAGTGCTAAGCGTATCACGTGATTCAATTATAATTCTCAGAAATCATTTATACAATCAAAATTAGCTTCATTATTTTAGTCTCAGTTCAGCTTTATCTCCAAAATTTTCCTTTTTGGTATATTCTTATCAATTTTAAATTTGAATTTAATTGTTATTTTGTGTCTAACAAGGCACCCAATGTACATGGGTAGAGATTTGAATGAAGATTTTCATATTATCACTCAGATTTCCCGAAAAAAAAAAAAAATGAATGTGAACATTCAATTTAATAAATATATTTGTCTTATCTATCTAGAAAACGATGTATAAAGTTTGAACAGTCAACTCTATCAAATTAAGTTCATTGTAAAAGTTGGTCACGTGATAATAATATGTTGTGCACTTGGGTCTAATGATCAGTTTGTTCAGTTGGTACTCGATAAGGGTTAAGAACGTAGCTGGAGGGTTATCGATTTCTAGGCTAGAAGGTTGGTAGTATTGTACGTGACCAGAGTAAGCAACGACTATAAGTCGAGATGTGAGGCGGTGGTTAAAAATACCGCCACCGTCTTTCGAAGACGAGGACTTAGTGAGGATCGACGAATAACAAGGGATATACAAAACCAATCATTTTGGATGTGAATTTTTGTTGATGACGAGAGATATCAGAAGAAAGTTTTTTCTGATCAGTTTTTTAAGAAATTATAATTCTCAAATGATTATCAGAACATGATGAATAATGAATAATATGTATTTTTGGAGACCTATGTACGTTTACTGATAGTCAATAATGTATTTTTTTCCATTGAAGGTTTCATAGAATGCGATCCGGGAGGCTAGGGGAATTTCTAACCCAGTTCGATCCCCACCGCCGACCATCTTTACAGGAATTTTTTCATGTTTTCCTTCTGTAGTATAGGTTAATGCCGGGATGGTTCCTGTATTGAGGAGAAAGTTTTTCTCAACAGTTTTTCAAGGAATTATAATTCTCAAATGATCATAAGGACATGATGAATAATGAATAATGTATTTTTGGAGACTTATGTACAATTACTGATAGTCAATAATGTATTTTTTCATTGCAGGTTTCATAGAATATGATCCGGGAGGCGAGGGGTATTCCGAACCCAGCTCGATCCTCACCGCCGACCATCTTTACAGGGGTTTTTCATGGTTTCCCTCTGTAGTCTGGGTTAATGCCGGGATGATTCCTACAATAAATCCCATGACCGCTTCCTTCCCACTCTTCTTCCCATGAACCAAGAACCTCCATCTCATCATCCCATTATATCATTAATCATCCATCCGACGCCATTAGATCTGCGCCATCATAACAGTGCGTCGTTAAATCCAATATAAAAAAGGATTATTGAGAACTCTGAGAGAAAAGTTCATAAAATGGTGGATTTCTCTGGGAACCTTAGTTATGTTGGGCATGGGTTCGAATATCATATGAGGCATGGTTTAATGGAGATATCGTTTATCTATCATTAGCGTATTTTCACCGTAAAATGATCCAGCTGTCAGTGAGGATGTTGAGCAGACAATAATCATCCATTATCATTGTTGTTATGTTAATTTCACATTGAATTTGTGTATTTATGAACATGAAATACAAAATGTACTGACGAATACATTACGTACTGCATGCCTCGCTACAATCGCAACATTTCTAAGTTCTGATGATGACAGAAGCTAACATTACTTACTCATAAGAACTATTAACGAATTCAACTTCTAATATTGAAAGAATCCGTGAGATATTAAAATATTCAACCTCCTCTGTTCTACTATGCATATTCCCGATAACGGTTTCAACACTCACAAGAATAGGAAATTAAATTAAGTAGGAGATTGAAGTTTCATTGAACTTAAAAGTAAAACCACTGTACGTGTCTTTGTCTATAACTAGAAAAACGCCATATATGCGTTGTTAGACGAGCGAATAGTAATAGTATGGGTAAAAATGGGTAAAAACTGCTTCAAGTGGTACCAATTTAGCACATTTTGTTTTTTCTTTAAAATGGCTGACCCGATCGAGTTGAACATTTCCAAAAAATGTGTATCAAAATGTAATTCAACTTCACGCAAACGTATCTGGAGTATCTTCGGTGTATTGTCATAAATGTGGAGAGTCTTACAAGTAGAGTTAATGAAGATCGTTTATTACACTGGAAATAATAATTGTTCCAGAGCCTACATTCACAGCGATTAATTATAGCTAATTTGATTGAGATAACTATTAAAAACGTATTCAATCATATATCTGATAAACAGTTATATAGGCTTACACGCATATATTTCACTATGATATAATTCTCTCTAAATCTACAATCCCCTGGTTCACTATCGTTTTTATAGTTGATTTATATACATGACCCTGGTTTTATCATCCCCTTACGATATTCTCAGCCTGACTTACCCTTTCTCCAGGCTACTTCTCGCCCCTAATAGTATGGATTTATATATGATGGAAGTGGTTGGTTACTTTCAGGGTTAGAAAGAACACATTGAATATATATTCGGTACAACGGGATATACTTGAACATAATTAGGAAAAATATATGAAAATAAACAAGAAAGATGAGGAAAAATATAGATTGAATCAATATGATACATACTATTCTATCATGATATAACTATATATAAAACACGTAAAACATAACTAATTCATGAAAACTCTCGATTGAGAGTTTATTTGGAACTCACTCATTCGAATAAGTGTTCTCACGTTTCCATACAGGTGAAAACAATGAACAATTGAGATCCCAGAGACAATCTTCATGTCATATCTCAGATTTTCACCAATAGGAATCGTGGTATTAGACGATATAGAGAAGGGTGTTCGAAGATGGAGATATTGGAGATAGTCTAGAAAAAGCGAAGAAAATTGTTAAATTCTCTGGAAATTTCATGAATTTCTATTTATTGTGCTGTGAAAATATTAAATTATCTCAAGAATGATGGATAGTCGAAGATGAATCAAGGATGATCTCCAATTTTGAATGAACCTGTAATTTGTATTCTCATGTTAATCAAGATGTCAGGATATTACTTGGAGTTGACACTCAGAAAACGATGAGAGTCTTTCATTTCATATTCATTATTCTTGAGATGATTCAATATTTTCACAATACAATAAATAGAAAATTTATGAAATTTCCACAAAATTTAACAATTATTTTCACTTTTTCTAGACTATCTCCAATATCTCCATCTTCGAACACCCTTCTCTATATCGTCTCCTACCACGATTTCTCTTGGTGCACCCTGTTTTATCCCCGCTTCTTTTAAGCCCGTCTTATCCCCTCATCCTCTTTCTCCCTCACCCCCTTACCACAGAATCATCACAGCCAGTCAATATTAACAATATATCCAAAGATAATAGTGACTTTTGACCCGAAGCCAAAATACGGGTATAAATCCCCATCATATATTAACTGACCAGACACGAATGTGTAGAGACTCTCTAGCGATAGTAAAGTTGAACTTTATGGTGCGGTTTCGTCCGTGGAAAAACTTTCTGAAATCCATATAGGAGAGTGGATAAATGGGTAACCAATGCCCCGTCGATCCAAATTGAAATTCACAACCGCGATACCAGAATGGCGATGTGTTGTATATATACTTTGAGATACTAGATTCTTTACGGGTTCAGTGGACACGTGCGGAGAAAAGTGAAGAGAAATCCAACACGAACACAAATTTAAGGAAAGATGGAATATATTATTGTTAGTTTCATATTTTTTCAGATACTAGGAAAACGCCATATGTGCGTTGTTGGACGAGTGAATAGTAATGGTATGTGTAAAAATGAGTGCATGAAAACTGCTTCGAGTGGTACCGATTTAGCACATTTTATGTTTTTTCTTCGAAATGGTTGACCCGATCAAGCTGAAAATTTCCAAAAATGTGTATCAGAATGTAATTCAACATCACGCGAAATTTCATTTTTTCGGAAAATAAAAATATTCTCTTTTTGTCCGCTACCGGTATGTTATTCTAATGAGTAGTTTTTAAATTATTCAAATTCATACAAAAAAGTTACGCCCCGATAATGCCACAAAACTATACAGATCTAAGTTAGATGAGGAACCGTATTGAAAAACAGTTTGAAGTTGATAGCTTTAGCCATTTGACCTGTGGAGAACCGACAAAAAAACATAGAAAAAAACATGAAAACGAACACCAATTGTTTTCAGTATGTCAAACTGAATCCTCGCTGAAGCTCGTCTAATTATTGTTATTTTCATATTTGTTCAGGTATACCAGAATACTAACCTAATCTGTAGACAGTTTTGAAATGAAAGTAAGAGTAATTAATGGACCATTGCCTTTGTTCCTGAGTATTTGATCTTAGTTAATATGATAAAAATCTCTCATTTCCATGTTCATCAAGTACCTCATTTGATCAAATCATTAAAATTATTATCAATTCAAATTTTCATAAAGCAGCGTGTGTGGGCCCACATATATACGAACGAACAGTTTACAGATTAACTGAATGGAACCTCCTTCAAAATTTCTAATGAACCATGAACCACTTTCCCGAACTTTCGTCCTTACATTGAACTTCGTATAAGAAAGCACTCCTCGAAAAATCATAAATCGTCAGCATTTTTGAAAAACCATTTTTCATTTTGTCGAATTACCAGTTTTTCTCAATACTTTCACATCTACATTCGAGTAATATAACCACCGGGTACACCATCTCACTCTACATATAACCACACTAATTGCACTATCTTTCAATTAATTCAAGAGCTCGAATTTATCGCTGATTCAATAATTCCATAAAATTATTACCCAGCAATTCTAACATTCCTCTGGTATGAAACGAACTTTTCGTAGTAATCCAACAGCGCTTCGAACCTTTGTATACAGCCTCTTTAATCTCGCAGCTTTGCGTGGAGCTACGATTCGGCCGCACGCTTTAAGCTTGAAATACATCTTTTGACTGCGCGGTCGTTCGGCTAGATCCAATTAAGCATACACACGCTTATAGGTTGTAAATTATACGCGTATTTACGGGTAAAGCCATAGGAGTTGTCACATACGTAAATAGAGACGAAATATTCACAACTTTACGGTTTTAGAGGGAATTTAAATGACTGAATGTTTTTTACTAGTTTTTTTTGTTGTGAAAAAAGCAATGAACATTCATAATCAAACTGGGAAAACGCCATTTATGCGTTGTTAGACGAGCGAATAGTAATAGTATGTGTAAAAATGGGTGAAAATTGCTTCGAGTGGTACCAATTTAGCACATTTTATGTTTCTTCTTCAAAATGGCTGACCCGATCAAGCTGACAATTTTTCAGCAATGTGTATCAAAATGTAATTCAAGTTCACACAAAATCTCATTTTATTGGAAAATAGAATTTTTTTTTTTTCGTCATTTTATTCTAATGGGTATTTCTGAAATTTCTAATATTCATAAAAAAAAAGTTACCACCCAATAATGCCACAAAACTATACATATCTAAGTTAGATGAGGAACCATATCGAAATGAAGTTTGCAGTTGATAGCTGTAGCCGTTTGACCTGTGGAGAACCGACAAAAACCATGAAAAAAAATAAACGAACACCAATTTTTTTCAGTATGTCAAATTGAATCTTCGCCAAAGCTCGTCTAATGATGGTAGACAGATATTCAAAATGAATATATTGAAGAGAAAGATATTGAGGAGTTAAATAATTTCTGTTCTCCCAATTATATTTTGTTTCACGACGCACTCTACTGATGACCAAAATCTATTGGCATCGGAGAATGGTGAATGAGATGAAGGAAAGATGAGGCGGAAAGTTATTGTTAGGGTGATTTTAATTGGAAAGTAGATCAACGGTCGTGGCTTGTTGTTATAGAACCATCCTTGTATTTCACTCTTGTGGCCCCAGGCAACATGGGAAACCTTCGTTAGGATGTTGGACCAATGCAGGAATTGAGCCTCGGTCATCTGAATCTCGGTTGAGCGTGCTAGCCACTTGTCCACTCGCATCAGCAGTGAAATATTATTGTGATTATGGTTTTCTTAACGACCCCACCAACAGCTATATTATACGGGGGTACGAATGATTTGAGATGATTATCAAACTATGAAGTGATGATAAGTGAAAGGACGTTTACAAAAAAAAACATGCCTTATGCGGGACTCAAACCCATGCCCAGCGGTGACTTCAGTTTCTGAAGCAATGCCTCAGCTGACTGAGCTATCGAGGGCGGCCGCAGTGAAATACCGAGAGTAATATTGATGAATGTAAAGAACATTGTAATAGAAAGAGAAAGGGATATAGAGAGAATATACAGAAAGAGAAAGAGAGAATGATATGAAAGTGTGCGATGTGAGGTCATATAGGCTGTGAGGTAGAGAGTTAATAGAAGCTGGACGAAGATAGTCCGAAGGAGAGAGAGAGAGAGAGAGAGAGATGGAGTAAAGGTTGAGAGAAATGTTACCGCTGAGAGTGATACGTTGACATAATCATGAAAATGTACCACACTAGCACTGATAAAGGTGATTTTATACGCGTGACAGAAGGTTTCATTAGGTTGACTCTGACATATTAAGGTGACAATTTCATTAGGTACAATTACTTCTGGGTACAGTTGGAATAATCTCAGATGAAAGTGCATATACATTTTGGAATTAAATCTGAGAACGTAAACTTTATAGCTGAGGAAGAAGGTATTTGAAATGACATGGTGGTAAACCGCGAGCGATAAGCATTTAACAGCGCACGGTAATTCGATGAGCGTTAGCGGAGAGTTTCCATCCCACTCTTACGGACCTTTGTCTGTGTGTTTCTTTTTGTTTGTTGGTTTGTGCGCACTACACAGGTCGCACGGTTGGACTGATCGGCATGAAACTTTTTTTCCATACGCGGACTTATCTAATTTAGAACTGTATAGTTTTGGGGTCTAATAGGTTCAACCACTTTTTGGATGAACCATTCCAAAGTTTTGAAAAACCACGTAAAAAATGGCTGGGCGGAAAAATCTTGAAAATCAATATTTTTCAACAGAATTCAAAATTTTCCCAAACGTAACTACAACAATGATTCACATTATCACACACTCCTATTGGAATCGGACGAGCCGTTTCCAAGAAAATAATTATTCAGTGCCTAATGTAGACATCTCGCTCATCGTACAACGCATATTCTGCGTTTGCCTAGTAGGTATAAGGATAACTGTGATGACTTTTGAACTACCAGGATGTAGTTTTTTTCTTTGAAAGAAGAAGGTCGAAGGGTGATAATCACTTCATTATACCACTTCGAAATTGTGTTGTGACATCTTCAGTACTTCAATTTAATCACACGTTATATTTATATTGAAACAATCAGATGGCCGTCAGAGAGGTGAAAGTATTCAGGAATACCAATTGAATGGAATAAATTACTAAATGACGTTGTGGAACAATCTGTGACTACTATGAAAAGTAGTGTGAGTTAAGTGTGATAGCTTATTCGATGAGCGTTAGCGAAGATTTCCATGCAACTCTTATGGAACTTTGTCTGTGTGTTTTTTTTCTGTTTGTAAACACTGCACAGGTCGCAGGGTTTGACCGATCGACATGAAACTTTTTTTTCATACGCAAACTTATCCAACCTTAGAACTGTATAGTTTTGGGGTCAAATCGGTTGGACCATTTTTGAGAAACATCATTTCAAAGTTTCTAAAAACCCCATAAGATTGGGCTGGGCGGAAAAAAATTGAATAATAAAATCTCCAATATAATCCAAATTTTTCTCAAATGTGAACACAGAAATAAAACACATTACTGAAAATTGACATGTAATTCGGAACAGCCGTTTCGAAGAAATAATTTAATACATGTTCCTTTTAATAGAGAAGATAGAAATGTTAGTGGAAAAATATTGCATTGTTAGTTCACGACTTCCCAGATCCATTGGCATCGGATAAAGTTCATTTTATATTATCAAGGAGTGTAGAGTTTTGCTCATCTTACAACGCACATTCCGCGTTTGCCTAGTTGTTATCAATTTGTGAAGTATTTTAGAGTTGTCGAACGAGATCTGATATTAGTCTGAAAATATGATTAATAATGGTGGAAATTGCTTACATGAAATATATTTCGAAAACATGTTTCTGCTGAAATTATCACATTTGAATAAGAGTCGTCGTTATGCTAGTACCGGTAATGTACACATTTTATTTTTATATTCTTTAATTATCTTTCATTTCCATATATTAATATTTTCATATCATACTTTTATTATTATTATTGTATTCATATATCATATTTCATATGGCACTGTACCCTTCACTCTTCGCTATATCCTTCTTTAATCTATTTACTTTTTTTCCTGTCGATGCAAGAATATTAAAACTATTCAAGTTGGGCATAGTTGGGCATAGTTGGGCATCATAGTTTATCATTGTGTTGATCAACTCTCCACCAAGATTCAATAATTACTATATTATCAATTCACATATTCGTGACGTTGGATAGTACGTGATTCTTTAATCGAAGTAACACAATTGATGTAGAGTCACTCATCTACTCATCCCTTACCCCAAATAATCCAACTGCCGACGGAGTCTTTCGACAATCTTTAATAACTAGGAAAACGCCATATATGCGTTGTTAGACGAGCGGATAGTAATAGTATGGATAAAAATGGGTAAAAACTGCTTTGAGTGGTACCAATTGAGCACATTTTATGTTTTTTCTTAAAAATGGCTGACCCGATCAAGCTGCAAATTACCAGAAATGTGTATAGAAATGTAATTGAACTTCACGCAAAATTTAATTTCTTGGGTAAATAATTTTTTTCTCCGCTATGTTATTCTAATGAGTATTTTTGAAATTTATAAAATTCATAAAAAAAAGTTATCACCCGGTAATGCCACAAAACTACACAAATCTGAGATAGGAGAGGAACCATATTGAAAAAAAGTTTGAAGTTGATAGCTGTAGCCGTCTGACCTGCGGAGAACCGACAAAAAAACATAATAAAAAAAAAAAAAAAATGAAAACGAATACCAATTTTTTTAAGTATGTCAAATTGAATCCTTGCTAAAGCTCGTCCAATCATCGAAACTGAAAGTCACCTCATCGTTCAACATAATTGAGGTGTGTTATTCTCCCACTCACCTTCATTACTCCCGTGTTGGGATAGGTTGGGTTCCGAAATTCAACCTGGTCCCATAATTGTTAAAATCACTCATCAACTCATTCCTTACCCCAAATAACCAATTGT
The DNA here is from genome assembly GCA_907164805.1 of Brachyptera putata. Lineage (NCBI taxonomy): Eukaryota > Metazoa > Arthropoda > Insecta > Plecoptera > Taeniopterygidae > Brachyptera > Brachyptera putata. The sequence goes on from OU015469.1 coordinate 8,670,366, forward strand.
TGAAGGGGTCATTATGCAAGCTTTAATAATCATCGAAACTAAAATGCACCTCCTCGATCAACATAATAAAAGGTGTGTAACTTCCTCACTTACCTCCATTACTCCCATGTTGGGATAGGTTAGTTTCTGAAATTGAATCTAGACCCACAATTATGAAAATCACTCATCTACTCATCCCTTACCCCAAATAACTAATTGTAGAAGGGGTCATTATGCAAGCTTTAATAATCATCGAAACTAAAATGCATCGCATCGTTCAACATAATAAAAGGTGTGTTATTCTCCCATGCACTTACCTTCATTCCTCCCCTCCCCCCCCCCCCCCCAACATCATTATCCGGATTACATGCCTGTACATATGTAATTACTACCAACACACTCGAGTCTCATTCTCTTCCACATTATGTTTAACCGAGCAGCAAAACCTTGCGTTTTGTTGGTATGACTCTCTTGTTTCACGTTAGTTTCGCGTACTACACTGTATTGTCGAGATACGATATTGAAATGTGTGGATGTTTCGAGAAAAACATGCAGATAATTACTATTGGTTGAGGTTTGTTTTATTTTGAAAATCGGTTGGTGTATCTCTGGGATAATGAATTATTGTTGCAATTACAATCAGGAACCATGTGTTCATCTAGTTAGTTATGAAAATCATATTATACAATAGGCCTATTCACTTTATTCCACATAGATGATGAATAAAAGAACAAAATATTATATCCTACCATTTTCATATGATATTGGTTCAATTATTCTATGCCGTGATATTCTCACCAGAATTTATTGACGTTTAATTTGATAAACTCAAAATTGGGGAGCGAAACCATTCGTATACTGTACATAATCAAATGTCGAAATTATAGATTTCGAATTTTTTCAAATTCATAAATCTCAATGATGACTAACTCTAATATTTCTATGTGAATTCACTTGAAATTTATGAAGCAATAACCACAGTCCAGTACAGTTATAGTAAGTATAGTAATTGAGTGAGAAAATAACAAAGTATTCAATTTTCAATTACGATTCATTATCAAGAGACAGATCAATTCAGAAGACGCCCGATTCTGTGTTTAAGTTGATAATTCAATCCTTACAAACTCATCAGCGCAGCTATATTAGCTCGTACATATTTCATAAACTGTGACAAAACTATGATTTTGAAGCACTTTTGTAACTATTTCTTAATTCTTGAACTATTTTTTAAATGTAATATATATCATCTTTTCCAAATTATTAGTAACTATACAGAAAATAATTAACTATAACCTTTAAGTCTGTGACGTAATGACGTACCCATTGCTCATAAAGATAACTAATACCGAGAAACATCATTAAAGAAGAAGCATATAAAAGCACATTTATCGACTTCCATAAATATGAAGAATATAGTATTCCCCATTCTTGAAAAAAAATCCCTTGATAGAAATCGTCTTATCCACCAGTCCTAATCAATTTTAACTGTAAGTGACTTACATTCCTTAATGTCATTTTCCACTGTAAAAAAAAATGTCCCGACAATTTCTTATTCCCATTTGACATCACCTCCCCCATATTCAAATAGACTTCACTCCATATTGGCTCGAATTTAGTAGCAGTCCTAAGTGTTTTTGTGTTGAAGATAAAGATAAGATGTAGGGGGCGAGGTTGGTAGGAACGGATGGAGCGGGGGGAGGTAGTGTGGGGAGTTGGTAAATGTGCCCCCCGGGTAATGCCAACCGTATAGGAAACGAAGGGTTTCTTGTAGCAGGATGGTAAAGGCGAGTCTTGCCGTGGAGTTTTACTCGTATATTGTAGTACATTGTTGCGGGGCAACCCATCACAAAAGAGGTCACAAAAAAAAGAGACTGAGTTTTTATAGTGAAAAGAAGATATACAATGCTGGATTATTGACATTTTTTATATCTCTGTACTGTCTTTTTGCATTTGTAATGTTTCACGGATATGGATTGACATCTCTGGTTATATTTGAGTTTGTCTTTGGGATGAATCATGTACGAGAGAGAGTTCGAATTTTTGTTTTTGAATTTTGTTTTGTATCATGTTCGAATTTTTGTTTATGATTCTCAATGAATTCAGCCACAGCTAGGCTACATGAAGCTGTAAATGAGAGGGAATTTGTCAATTGTACTAGAAATCAACTGTACTAAATACCAACCGACCTAAAAACTCACTGACGAAAACTTTTATATCTTGAGCAACCTGTGAAGTAGTCAAATAATTGGCTCTGGCTCCTGTCTTCACAAATTATTATCACCCAACAAAATGTTCTATAGGCTCTAGTGGTGGTTAGGGTTTGGTAGGTAAGGTTTGTATTGGATGAGATTTCTGAAAATAAGGATTGAAACCACATACTTAAACTTCTGTGTAGGTTGCTGGAGAAGTATAAGTTTATGTCAGATGGTTTTCAGCTCAGTTGGTTTTCACTATAGTTGATATTTAGAACAGTTGATTTTCATTACAGTTAGTACTCTCTCCGAATAAGAAATTGACAATGAAACTATGAAGTGTTGATATTATGTGGACGAACGTATATTTGATTGAGCCCTTGTCTACAGCTTGCCGAAAACATTGCCTGAAACCATTTCCAACTGACGGCAGATTACACAGTGGTGTCTAAACTATCTGAGCCAAAATCACTGCGGGTAGTCACTGAATTGATCAACAATCATGTAAGTTATCAAAAGTGTAATCCCTGTGTCTTCTGTGAAAACTTTCCGGAAAGAACCGGTGCCGATAATATCATTGGATGGAAAGTGTCAGGGAATCAGGCACCTCCACATATATTAATGATGAACATCCCAAAAAACTGAATGTAAGAAGATTAAAAAGAATGAGGGTCTCAATTTCATGACAAAATATAATAATATAATATATATATATATATATATATATATATATATATATATATATATATATATATATATATGTATATATATATATATATATATATATATATATATATATATATATATATATATATATATATATATATATATATGTGAGCACGGAGATTTTCGCGGCCAATGGTTGATGGTAAAAATGTTTCCACGGTAAGTTTGCTGCGATTAGAAAGCATGTTGGGTCCTAAAAAGGACCGGTTGATGCGACGTTTCACTGGAATTTCATCCAGCATCATCAGGCGACGGTGGTAAGTGGTCGAATCCCCACTTACCACCGTCGCCTGATGATGCTGGATGAAATTCCAGCGAAACGTCGCATCAACCGGTCCTTTTTAGGACCCAACATGCTTTCTAATCGCAGCAAACTTACCGTGGAAACATTTTCACCATATATATATATATATATATATATATATATATATATATATATGTATATATATAGATGAGGTTGGTAAATACAGGAAAGATGTAATCAATCTAAAGTACTGTTCAAGATGATATTCATTTATTCCAGTTATTTCTCATAAATAACAAAGTCTGTCAAGTTCTTGATTTATTGCATTTGTCTTTACATAACATTATTTCAGTTAAACAATTCTAAGAAATAATTAAATTCAAACCATCATCTTAATCTGCATAATATTATTATAAATGAGTTACATAAGTACATTTACTTATTTCAAAGTGATTAATTAAAGTTGTACGTGTTTTTGTCTAGTTGCGATATAGTGTGCTTGTGTTGCTGGATCTACACCTCCAATCGGTAATGTTTAGAAATATGAGAGACGGGTGATCGGCGTCAACAAAATTAAATCTGTAGTGTTTCATTTTCTAAGACCCGACAGTCATTTTGTAGAATTTGAATTGCTATTTCAATTCTGCAACGAAACTTCTTTGTGTATGAAGTTGAAGTTTGAATTAAGGGAAATTTTCACTAAACTGGAATGGAGACGGGGAAGCTTGTTGAGTGGTACCGTTGAATCATTATTTCAGAGGAGTGGTTGTATTATATATTCTGAATAATATCTGTTCACATATATTCTCACGGATTATATATTTTCATTCATAGCCTCAATTGAGGAACAATCAACAATGATTTTGTATCAAGTTTCGATTTTATGAAAGAATTAAAAATTGATATATTCTGGTGTGTGAGATCGAACTTATGGCGCCCCGTCCAAACGAGTCTACTTTCATTCATAGACATAATTGGAGAACAATTTATTTTCTGTTTCAAGTTTCGATGTTATCTAATTAAGAATATATATTTCATAATATATTAGTTGAAAAAGGATATTACAAAATATATGATATATATATATATATATATATATATATATATATATATATATATATATATATATATATCAATATATATATATATATATATATATATATATATAAATATATATATATATATATATATATATATATATATATATATATATATATATATATTTTTTTTTTATTTTTAATTTTTTTCCAGTGATGATAATACCCGTCCTATCAACATCACATGCTGTACGTTTCAACAGAAAGTCATGTACTCACATATATATATACCCATTTTGTACACAAATAAAGATAACATAATCCACAGCAAACTTTTGATAAATAATTCCACATCATATTTCTATTGAATTTTGTGAAATAGATATCAATATGTTGGGAACATTATGTTTCTGTCCTAATGAGACCACTTGAGAGAGGTATTATAGTCGGCGACGAGATGTCAATGGTTTTACCAGCTTTCAACCTAATATTTCTCTTCAGAGTTATTTTCTGAATGGTGCCTGATTCTTTCCAGTATGATAAATTAAATCTTCTCAATGCACATCGTACAATTTATCCCAGTTGTATTATATGATCGTTGTAAACTTCAATGCTTAATTAATGCCGTCTCCAATTAGTATAACCCTTCTTTATATTCTGATGAACTAATTACCAATTAGTAATCAGCTCTTAATACTTACGTTTATCCTTTTCTATGTCTACATTCAAGCATTTCAAAAACATCAGATTTGTATGATATAGTTACCAATTGATTGAGTAAAATTTTGGAACTTGTGGATTTTACTCAAGATGTATTAATGTTGATTATTTTCACTTCATCAGATTTTGTCATTTTTCAATTTTTCACAACACATATTTTTCTTCAGTCAAATCATTTCGTTCAAATACTTGGGATTGGTTCTCAGAAATATCATTTGATGGATCAGGCGATGATTGAGGAAGACGCTTGTTATCGAATGAAAACTGTGTGAAGTAAGTGAGCAGTGGTATACTGACTTCTAGAAAAAAGTCAAATCGAATGATTCTTCTTTAATTTCATGTTTACCTGATAACTGTTGAGTGATCAGATTACATTTCTAAAAAAAATCTCTCTTCACACTTACTTCTTCAAATGTTATTACTGAAAACGACATCTCTTTCAATCAACTGACAAAGATTCTCAGAAGCTGTTTAAACCTTCTCATGTTCTGAAGAAAAACAAGTCATTTTGAAGATGATGTACATAATAACGGTATTCACTCCAAATGCCAACTGAATCACAGAATAAAACAGAAGCTGTATAGGAATTAGAGAAAACAGTCTTAATCTAAAAACTTCATTGACTGGCATTACAACAATAGATTAAAAACTTCCGTCAAAAGATTACACCAGAGACATAAACTTCCTTATTTCGTTTGTTGGAAAATTGTATTAATGTCTTTTTCAGTATTCACATTTCATCATTGAAGAAAATGCTGTTATCCCAACTCAACTAGTTATATATCTTATGATTTGTTTTGTATTGTTCTCTTTTGTTTTCATTGTGTTCTTATATCAATATCATATCTCTAAGACCCTAAAAGCAAACCACTGTAGTTAACTTGGAAGAAGATTTCCTGCTACAGAAGAGGTGCGAACCACCCGCGCGTTAGTGATTTGGAATAGTGGGAACGGTCAATCGGAACCTTCCACATTTGCGAATGTAAGTATTATACTCGTCGAAACGCTTCTAGCATTTCAGTTTGACGTCTCTTGGAGAATAGATTATATTATACTTTAAATAATCTTTAGAGGATTTTCTTTTCTTCGTTTTTTACTTCTCTTATTGTTTCAACTTGGAAAACAATGTATTTGTATTGTGGATGGATGAGCGTTGGGATGCGATGCTTAAGGGTGCTTAACGTGTTCGCATGCACGGTGCTTTTTCAAATAGAGAAATCCATGTTTACTATTTTTCCCTATATAAGCATGAACCAGTGTGGTTAAATGAAAAGTATATCAACCTCGAAAAAACGTTATGCTTTTCAATTGATATGACTTGATATCTCTATGAATTGAGTCAGTTTTAAGATAATACGTCAATGAATACTAAGAATGTGATGAAATTAATTGACGTAAGATCTTGAAACTGGTTGAAATCACAGTAATAGAATGTCATATTCATGAAATATCATGGAATTATCTTGGGGTGGATCTACTTTTCATTTAAATAAGCTGGTTCGCGAACACAAAAATTAAATTTTTAATGTGGATTAATGTGGAACCCCCAGTTTTAACAGGATAAAACTACGACTATTTCAAGATGTTGATTGCAAATTCATTGTTACTCATCGAGTTTAATTGATTCATATTATATTCATTCATCCATTGAGTTGGGCGATAATTATTGAAAAATAACCTCGAAATGACTTCTGAAATCTGTACTTATATCTTCATCAATAACCCTACAATTTTTCGTTGAACTCAGTCTAAATAATGTAATAACTAAGTGGGTCGTTAACCCATGTGTCGTTAACCTTATTATTAGAGTCTGGTTTCAATTTATGATATAATATTATAATATAATTGAGGCCAGTAACCATCATTACATATAGTATATGTATGTGGAGAGGAAGTGAGTATCGCCAAGGGAATAAACGTTCAACTGTGAATATGTCGACCCAACAGAAGTATGTTATATTTACTCGTCCTCCATGGTGGTCATGACCGGATTGGTATACTAGCTCAATACCTATAATGTGTTCCGGGATTATTAAAAACTGCAATGAATTTCATCCGCGCTGAATGTAGAAGTTGAACACTCAATTCAATTTTTGTGTTTGACTTTCCTATATATAATTGACCTACATTTTCGGATGGAGGAACTGGAAAACGTTCCTACGTTCAAGTCGATTTAGCGAAATATCAGTTTTTGTGATAATATTTGAACAGTATGAGATATAAAAATAGTAATTTGATTCTACACGAACTGGCTTTCATTGGAAAAACATTTTCTATCTACAAGTATATGGGACTAAAGTCAGTTGTAAGCTTAGTAAAGTTTGCATCATTTGCTATATAACTATGGAATCTATATTATATGATTATTCAATAATTATTACATCGGAATGCATGAAATCTATATCAATAATCTCAACAGATTACTTGGATTCATTCAAGTTATAATGTTCATTGAATTATCACAATGAAAACATTAATTATGAAAAACAATTATTTGAAGTGTTTAATATACTTCTCTTTCTATCTCATATTAGCTCACCTCCGATTCAGAATTGTTTTCATGATGAGGCATATTGGTTTGGGTCTTTGCAGCCATTTCATTTCATATATAATATAGACTCATATATATTGTATTCAATTTTCAGAATGGTCATGATTGTTTGATATTATATTTTTATTGGCTATAGGTAATACACATATCAACTTTCACAAATCTTTGTTTCAGATTTTCTGAATTGTCTCGTCAAATATTCACGAATTACATGAACATTTACGCTCTACATTCTCACTTTGTATATAAATGATAGATGAATTCCTTCGCTCAATAATTCATAGACGCATTCTGGAAATAGACCAGTCGACAAATTTGAAATATATCCACATTTATCACAGTAATTCACTAGGAAAACGCAATGTTAATATTGTTGGATGATTGATATAGGTATATTCAAATACATTGAAATAAAATTTCCAATTACGCCCTGAGTTTGTGACAATTATGTCACTGCTTTCTTCTTTCATTCATTCTACATTTTTCTCACAATTTTATCCGTTATAACCGATGTTCATCTTGCTAGGTTTCTTAATAGCATGCAGTAATTCTTAAGAAAACAAGAATGGTAGTTATTCATTACGGTGAAATTGAGTCTCCGTTCAACTCATCCAATTAAACAAATATGTCTAGCCTCACATTTTATTCAAATTTGTAACAACTTCCCTAATTTCAATATTGGTAGTGTCCGGATATATCGCAGAAACGGTTTATACTTTTGTGTTCCGGACTTCCGGCCACTGAAGACTTTTATCTGCGGCGAAGAAGTGTGGTCACAGACAGCGTAGACCTGGTGTCAAAGTTCTTTGCTTTTAATTTAAAATAATAATAAAATGGGGTGGTAAGATCGCCCTTGTGGTGCCCCATCCAAACGATCCCACTTTAATCCTTCGCCTTAATAGGGGAGCAATGATTTTGTATCAAGTTTCGATGTTATTAAAAATAATCTTTCGACTTCCAAATACGTATACGCTTACATTTCGATCAAATCACTACCAACTATTGATTTCTCAAACTTTTCACAGAATAATACATCTACCTTCAAATAAGTTAATTTTAATTCAAGTATTTCCTTATATCTTTATGAAATAAAACTAATCCCTACGCCTACGCAAAGAAGTACTACGTATCGTACTGAGCAAAATCAAATCCCCTAACAATTATAAAATATGAATCTTACCGAATCAACTCGCATTTATCAAATACTTATCATGACCATTATCCACTATCAATGTCATGTCCACAGCTGTACTATTTCTATTGGAGATAGGCGACTTAGACTCACGTACGACCCAGCTCGTATAATGAACTTTATATAATTATATCAGATTCACATTCACCATCGGGGGAATAGAAACGTTGGACGAATGGAATTCTATGCCTTTTGACTTCTTATTATTACATCCTGAATGATATTTTGTCAGTTGAAGAGTTCTAACTGGAAGTATTCTGAGAGTTGACCAACTGTATAGTTAACTGTATAGAATAATGAGTGAATTTCGAAAAAAAAAAATTTTGAGGTGGAAGAAAAATGTAGGTGTGGCTTTATTAGCATGTGTTTTCTAATTAGACGAGCTTTAGCGAGGATTCAATTTGACATACTGAAAAAAATTGGTGTTCGTTTTTATGTTTTTTTCTTTTTTTTTCTCATGTTTTTTTGTTGGTTCTCCACAGGTGAAACGGCTACAGCTATCGACTTCAAACTTTGTTTCAATGTGGTTCCTCATCTAACTCAGATTTGCACAGTTTTGTGGCATTATCGAGAGGTAACTTTTGTTTTTATGAATTTTAGAAATTTCAAAACACCCATTAGAATAACATGGCGAAAAAAAAATTTTTAATCACCAAAAAAAATGAAATTTCTCGTGAAGTTGGATTACATTCTGATACACATTTTAACAAATTTTAGCTTCATCGTGTCAGCCATTTTGAATAAAAAACATAAAATGTGCTAAATTGGTACCACTCGAAGCAGTTTTAACCCATTTTCATCCATACTATTACTATTCGCTCGTCTAACAACGGAAATATGGCGTTTTCCTGGTATGTTTATTCATATTACGTAAGTATAATGTGTGAGAAAGATTGAGATAACCAATCACTTCTATTCTACTATCGTTCACTTATTGCAGATTCTTATTGATTCTATATTCTTATTGGAGACTCATCAGAAACCAAGGATAGTAAACGTTTGAAAAATATGAAATTCATGTGTCATGTTCTAGAAAGAAGTATATGAATTACATTCGTCACGTTTCTTCGGTCATTCATTCGAATCATTCTAATGAACTCGAATTTCCAATCGTTTTTCTTAATTTTCCAATTTTTTTTTGTAGATTGAAAAAAAAAGTGGTGAGAAGATGAAGAAAGCTGGGTGATGAAAGCAACCTAGTAAAAGGTTGGAGCCAAGTGGAAGATGAAGCGCGTCGTGAGTGATCAGCCCAAGAAATTTGGTGAGTAGGCCTACCCCCCCAATCATATGAACTATTTTGGATAACTATTTTAGTTTTGGATGAACTATTTTTTGATGAATTATTTCACTCTCACCGTTGATAGTGGCATGTAGGCTACGGCAAACGAACAACAGAATTCAAAATTATAACACCACCCAAATTACGTTGAAAAAATATATTATTTCATTGCGTTCGAATGAATAATGATATTCTTCAATGAGGAGTATTCTTCTCATTTTGGGGCGATCATTGGGTTCCTTATTCGTGTGATCTGTCTAATCGATCCCACCAGTTCATCTTCTCTCTCAATTGGGGAACAATGCCTCATTGAGACGAGTGGTCAAGGTGCTAGCTCACTGAACCGTTATTCAGAAGAACGGAGTTCAATTCCCGACATGGTCGACTATTCTAACCGAGGTTTTCTGTGGTTCCCTATTTCACTTGGAGCCGATTTCACCAACTGACGATTAAATATTAATTAGTTAATCATTACTTAAGGTACAAGTATAGCATATGTATCCAAGAGTAATAACAAGTTAATTTGCTTATTTTTGTTTAATTCACTAATCATCACATGGTACAACCGGCTCTTAGCTCAATAAGCGCGGTTCTTCATTAGCAGTCCACGACTGACTTCTCCCTTTTATCCAAGAACACATATTAGAACACCTTCTATTTCATTCATTTCATTCATCTATTTCATTACAGCTTTGAACCATTGGTCCGGTGGCTGTTTATTCTAAATACTAATTCTTATTTTGACAATGGCGAATTTTCAGTTTAAGTATATAGTTTATACAAATTTGAGTAGAGCAAAAAAGGGAAAAAAGTAAAAAAAAAGCAAAAAGTAGTCAATAAGGTGTCATTTTGGAACACATTCCATCGTATCATGACCATCGTTTAATCTCGTCAATTAATCATCCGACACCAATATATCCTGATCATCAATACAGTGCGAAGTTGAATACAAAATGATTAACAATGCCTTCGTCAGTTTTTTTTTATATTATGTTGAATTGGAGGCAAATGGAAGAAAAACGTTTGAGTTCATACTGTGTCTTAGAGATTGGATTTCCTCTCGTAAGTTGAAACACCTTTTCACTTCCCATACTTACTTCCTACTTTCCATTTCTATACTTCCTATTTGTTGCCTTATTTCAGAGCACGAATGAGTGGATGAACTGGATTTCAATTATGCCGTCAGGAATAGAATGAACCGAAACTTGAATGGATCAAAGATTACTTAGCTGATCAAAAACTAACAAAGTTATCGAGTGAATAGAGAGGAAATATATCATCAATAATGATGGAAAATATACACCAATGGAGAAATGAAAATATTTATCCAGGATATCACAATTCAGGAGATGGGCTATATTTGAGGTACCGTTGTTATTACAAGCCTAATTTCGATTACATTTCTCCCTTCTTGATGATTTTGAATTTGAATCAGTTATAAGGAACTCACATTACAAAAACTCACCATGCTAATTCCAATATTCCAATTCGGATGGAATAATTAATCTGTGAGAAAATTATAACACTTTGTTATCGGAGAAAACAAAACGTCTCTCATTTCGAATATATGTTATCATAATTGATATTATCAATAACTTGTAATATAACACGTGAAAGTTGGTTTTGAAATTTTCAGTTGAATTGCTGTGATGAAATGACTAATCAAAATGTTGAAGCGTTTTGACGGGGAAGTGAACTGTGAAACATTTTAATCGAACGATTTAAAAACACACATCAAAATAATCTCGCACGACAATGTGTATTTTCCAACATTAACTGCTGATCGTAAATATTTAAGATAATCATAATATATCAGTTTTGGAATGATCAGTTTATTCCATAACTCAATACTTATAATAACAATAACAATAACATAATGATAGGAGAAATATAAAAAACAATCATGTATAAACCGGATCAATTATTCAAGAGACTTAGTTCTAATGAAACACCCTATAACTTCCACTCATCGTAATATGAGAATCGTAATTGGCAATTTATTATCGAAACACAAAAGTCTGCATCAAAAACCAGCAAGCACACTTCAAATATAGCCACTCGTGATTTTTCATACCATAATAACAAACCGAAATATATGGCATTTTGTAAATGAATGTATTCATTTGACGGAATTTAATGATCAATTAAAATCACAATAATTGGTACTATATAATCAATTGTAAAATCAGTAAAACGTACTGAAACCATGTATCATTATGACAGGCCAATTGAAACCCTCTTCAGCTTGTTTACGTAGAGTATAATAACAAACATAACAATAACAGTTCAATTTGTAGCTCAGTAGACCACATGAAAGTTAACTACAGAATATATTAGGTAAAAATGTACACTCTGTAGAAAACGAAGTAATTTATTTTCTGAACCAATATGGGGCGCTTGAAGAGCGTATACCGGAATAAAGTCGACTTGGTTGTGTGACATTGGTTTGGGTGTCCAACCTCATACCTGAACCCTGACCACATTTTACAATCATTTTACAATCACATTTACCGGCACATGCAGCGTAGTGGTTAGCACGCTCGCTTCATGTGATCCGGCAGGCGAGGGGAATTTCGAACCCAGTTCGATCCCCGCCGCCGACCGTCTTTACAGGGGGTTTTCATGGTTTCCCTCTGTAGTCCAGGCTAATGCTGTGACGGTTCCTACAATGAGTCAGCCATGACCGCTTCCTTCCCACTATCCTTCCCATTACCCAAGAACCTTCATCTCATCATCCCATCATCTCATTAATCATCCATCCGACGCCATTAGATCTCAGTTATCAAAACAGTGCGTTGTTACTTCTCTATCCACTTTTTCCACTTCCATTCTTACCCCTCCCCTTGTACTTCTTTGTATACCCTTTATTATACCCTTTGTATACCCTTTGTTATTATGCATAATATTTTTCCGTGATATCTGGCAATTTGACCAGTCTATGGGTTTTTATATTTTTATCGTTCTTATAGTTATTCATTTGTTCAAGTTACTATAGTTATTATACTATTGTTAACTATAGTTATAGTCACTATCTTTTAGTTACTGGAAGCGATGATCCCATGTACTGCTTTCCATATCTCGATTGAGATTACCATTGTAAAACGAAGATAGTATGCATGTTATGGGTCATTATATTCATGATTGTCAACTGTTACTTCCTCAGTTCTATGATTCGTTTCATGAATATTCTTGTACATAATTCATAGAAATATATTTTTTACAATCAGAAAATAATTTTGTTTGTAATGACGGTCATGGCTGTATTCGGATTTCACCAGTCAAGCACATTAATCAGTATGATTAATAATTACATACATGTTCAAGGACTATGTACACTAACTATAATGAATTTAGCAGGGAGAGGCAAAGGGTGGGAAATAGCTCTTTGGATAGGAGTAATTTACCTCATTATGACCAGAGGGCAGTAGGATCTAATTTCAACGCCAGAATCGTAGAATTATGCACTGTAGGCCATAGCTGTATAATATAACGTAATTTGATTGGATTAATTCTAGCTTAATGATTGATTATTGTTTGCTGAGTGATTCCGATACTAGCTCGTTTCACATGGGAGTACGAATGAGTGGTGAAACAACAATGAATTTAAAAAAATACATGGCTTGAATCCACGACTTCAAAACTACCCGATTTGCCTTGAGTTGAGTTAACACCGAGTTGATATTTGATTTTAGTATGTTAAGCAGGGTTTCCAGTTTCGATTTTTTTTTTGTCGTCCTACACGATATCGGTACGATTTTTTACATGCCTGTTTCCACTTCGCCTCTACCGTAACGTTTTCGTGACGTCAAAGTCATAGCCTCCATTACCTCTATATGCGCAGGCTTCTTGGGATGTTAAGAATTATATTTAAAATCGCACTTTTTATGGATAGATGAATCGATATTTTCGGGAGTTGATTCTTTTTTTTTGATCTTTCGAAATAAATCCTAACAATCGGAAGAAGATGAATCGCAATCGCAGTGTAACTTCCGGTAAAATCGTGATTTCGGCCGACAAAAGTTGGAGTTGAGTCAATAATCACGACACCGAATCGGTACCGAAACGGTGTCGTGAACCGCCATGTTTTTAGGTGAATACTGACTTGTGATTGGGCAGTTGGAAAAATCGTGTCGGACGACAAGAAAAAATCGGAACTGGAAACCCTGCTTACGTGATTGTACCATCAATCAATCACAAATCAGAAATGAATCACAATGCTACCTATAGTGTTTAGTAGTAGGCCTATATATAATTTTTTTATGTATTCCAACAAAAGGTTCTGTATTCTAATTTATTGACGAATTAACAAAATGTGATTATTCAAAGGTAATGTGTTGTTTTTGTAAGACTATACTGTCATAAAATAGCCAACTGTCGATTCCCATCAGTCTTAACGGGAGTGTCAGTCTCACTCGACAGCTGTAACGCACTTCTAACCAATTACAGTTCACAATTACTTCGTATAACTGTTTGGAATCCGACAGAATGCTTAATTTCCACCGTCTTTATAGTTATCCTGCTGGAACTATTCTGTCATTAACCTTAGTTCGATCACTTCCTGAGCGGCTCGACGCATCTGATTGCTTAGTCTTGAACACATCTTGTCGTAGTTCCAACGGAAGGAATTCGATTCAATCATTATAGAACATCAATTAATCAAGTTTATACTTTGATAATACTACTAAATTTTCCTTCATTCCTCGAATTCATTATAATGATTCCAGTTTTTCGAATGGAAGTGGTGAAGTGACTTTTGAATGATCTCACCGTATCACTTATTTGGGTATTCATGTGAAGTTTTCTATGTCGATGAAAACATCTCAAGGTGAGCTCATAGCTCAATTATAATTAATACAGTTATCAATTCCTCATCTTAACTATGTTCTACATTCAGAAATAACCATACGACAAGGACGGAGACTGGGAATAAAAATTGATCAAAACTGTTTTGGATCGACAGTTAAAAGACGAGCCATATTTCCGTGATCGGAATAAAGTGAACGTCAGAATATTCTGAACAGAACAAAACTTCGGCCGTTCATCAGTTGTGTTTTGTCTACTCCTATTGTTTACTCCATCTGAAAGGCTGAACTGTTTGTCTTTCAACATGTCCGTTGCCATGGTTACTCTCGAATTGAGGACTGGCAGTTGGAATGTAAAGTAGTACACCTAAACGTAATTTACTTTCGTCCTGAGTTTTGTTGAGTTGGAGTTTTGTTTCCAATTCAGTTTCATCTTTTTGTTCTGGTAGCGAAATTAATCTCATAGCGTTATCATGTGAAAGCAATGTCTTTGATACGCATATTTATCACTAGAGTTATCGAAGCAATGAAATAGTTTTAACTACAATCGGTTTGAAAACATTGCTAAAATAAATCGAATTTGAGTCAAGACGGTTTGGTTTCATCATTGTTGAGTAAGATCGCCCTAGTGGTGCCACGTTCAAACGATATAATCTTCCATCCATAGCCTTAATTGGGGAACAATGATTTTGTA
The DNA here is from genome assembly GCA_907164805.1 of Brachyptera putata. Classification (NCBI taxonomy): domain Eukaryota; kingdom Metazoa; phylum Arthropoda; class Insecta; order Plecoptera; family Taeniopterygidae; genus Brachyptera; species Brachyptera putata. The sequence continues at coordinate 8,685,782 of OU015469.1, forward strand.
TCAAGTTTCGATGTTATTTAAAAAAAAAAAAAAAAAAAATAGGAACTTGATTGAAAGTTGCAAATCGAATTAAAATATTTTTTCTGATGAGTGTGTCTGTGTATAAGTGTGATTGAGGAAATGGGATGGGAAAATTGGGCGAAACGAAGACAAATAGGAAGATTGTGCAATTTTGTTCGAGTCAAGAATAAATTATACAGGATGGGATGAATAGAGTAATAGAATTGGAAAGGGATTACAAAGAAGTACGAGGGGAGGGGTAAGAATTGAAGTGGAGAAACAAGGATAGAGAAGTAGGTAAATATGGATTCATTCAAAGAACGACGCGGGAATGGAATGAATTGGAAGAAGATATCAAGAATATCAAGAATATAATGAAGATTGGTGATTTAAAAAGAGAGCTAAGAAAAAAATGAAGTATAATTTTATCGAGTATGTTTGATTGTAATTTCATTAGGTATAGTGAACATTACCACCTGTTCCATGAACAATCTGTTATGAATAAATAAAATTTGTAAATATGTAAATATGTGTCAAAACCGATTGAATTAAGAACGTCGCTCTGTCGTCTGAAGCAGCCATCTCAATGATGCTCGCTGGACAGAACCACAGTTGTCATAATATTGTATGTGTTTATTTGAAGAATTTCATTTCCATTCAGTTGAACTATAATTGGTGAAAAACATTAGCAAGAGCGAATTCAAATGGCCGCTTTAAGCAAATTCGATTTCAAGTTGATTTCAATTCATATCAGTATGGTTAAAAATTGTCTCGAATGATTGATAATGCTAGTGTAGGCCCATGTACTATAGGATATACATATTACGTCAGGTTCTATCAAACTTCGCATTCGTCCACTTGAGGTCGTTTGTTCATAAATATATTCAAATTAGCAAGAATTGTTTCACAAATCCAACCTTATTCTCCAAATTATTCAGACTCTCCTTCAAAGAAATAAACATTCAACATGTTCGTAGAATTTATATTAAATTGGATTTGTGAGGGCCAAAAAAACTCAAACGACGATTTATTGTAGTAATAGAAAAATGAGTATTTTCACTTATTTTCATATAATTATATCAAAGCTTCAATGTGAAGTGGGTGATATCTTGAATAAATTCAGACTATATCAACGAAAGTATAGCCTCACGCATGTACTTACCCATCATTTAAAGGTAGAGCAATGTTATATTGGCGGCCATGGCTTATCGTCACCGAACCACCGTGTATGGAATAGTAAAAACTATATCAAAAAAGCGTATAAAATGTTATGAGTGTGTGCGTGTGTGTGGGTGTCTGTTTGTGAGTGTGACACTCGACTGTGTGTGTGTGTGTATGTGGAAACGAAAGAGTGACAGTAGAAGAAAACGATAAAAAGAGAAATTGACAAAGAAGTTACATAATAAAATGAAATATGTTTTTTTACCAACGTTTTCGTTGAAAGGGAAGCAATACCATTGTGTAGTGCCTCTTCTCGAGTTTTTATGCTCGGTTGGAGAAAATAGAAGCCTTCACCTGAAGATGTTTCGAAGAATCAAGGATCTTCGGTATAGTGGGAGACGATGTTGGAAAAGGAACGAATATCTGGAATGATTTGAAAAAGGCTCTGCTCACATTGTTCTGTCTTGGAATCATCTTCGGAAATGGTATTGCTTCATTTTATAGATTCGCATTCTATTCAAATTTGAAATGATCTTTTTCATTTCCATAAAAGAAGCCAGCCATGAGTGTGTGTCAATTTTTTTTTTTCAGTTCAAGCGTCAAATTGACACAAAATGCTTACTTTTATTTCGAAAAAATGCGATCAATGGTGAGTTTGTTGGAATGTGTTGTTTATAACTGTTGATACCCTAGTTGCGTGATAATTTTATTTCGGTATCGGACAATTTTATTGAATACAATAACATTCAACTAAATAAATAAACAAATAAACTAAATAAGTTGAATTCACTAGAGTAGTTATACTTGATACTCGATGGAGAGGCATATCAGTAAGAGAGATGCTTCATCGACGACTCTGTTGTAACTTTTCTTTCTAAACACCCTGTATTGCTTTTGTGGTAAACACTCAGCTTCCTAATATCCCTCCCTTACCTCCATCAATAATCCCTTAAAATGTTACCCAATTTAATACAAGGACTTCCTTCAACCCCTTCTCCCCTTCCTCCTCTTTCTTCCCCAGCCTACTTCATCACCTACCCTTACTCGATAGTGTTGTGACGTTGTCCTTAAGCATGTTATGCAAACCACTTGGCCCTTCGACAACCACACTTACACCCGTGTAAGACTAGAAGCCTATACCGTCATTGCTCAAGGCGTTGTGCGACAAGAAAATCACCATTAATTATACAATCGATTAGCATCATTGCTGACGGTATATTATACGGGTACATTGTAATCGGATTATATCAGTTCAAAAGCGGGGTATTTAAAGGACAAAAGCAGCTTAAAATCAGGGTTTAATACTATTAAGTATTGTTTTGGTTATTGTTGAATGTTTAGTTGATGACGGTAATTCCAGGTAATCGCCTGAAAACAGCCTGGTAATAATTATGTGAGGAAAAATTGTGCTCTGATGCTTAGTAATGCTTAGTGATGCTGAGAATATTTTAAATAGTTTCGAAATATTATGCTTGGGTTACGCACCAGATTGTATTTTTATCATAAATAAATCGCACAATTATCTGCATATTCATCGATTTTCTTCATATTTATCTTCACTATCACACATATCTTCACATCTTCATATTTTCTTTGATTTTTATTCATATTTATCGAGGTTCTATCATGATTGTTTCGATTTTTTATGGGTTTCAATCTGATCACAAATAAACCACCGCTCATATAAAAATAATGACCTATCGAACTATAGATGCAACATGATTTATTGATGTCTCGTCTATCAAATCTTATATAGCCCTAGGCTTATGTGTATTATGGTTCAAAGAAGTAGAAAATATGTTCCAGTCTAGTCAATAATTGTCGACTTACTCTTGATACAGATTTTTTAAACTCTGTATAGGTCTACATACTGAGATGTACACTCACAAACATACATATTGGTGATTCGCTGTACACCTACAAAATCAATATTGGTTTCATATCAATATTATATCAATATTGCAGTTAGAATTTAGATGATATCCAATATATAGGATGAAAAAAATCCACCAAGACCGACATATTGATGACAAACTGAAATAAGATGGGAGTCCCACAAGGATCCGTACTAGAACCTGCATCGTGTTCTATTCATACATCAAACAAAACGATCATGAATGAAAATTGCACCAATATGAGTACATAATCATATCTACAGTATTTGGAGATACGTTATGGAATTTCAGTTGTATATTCGAAAATGGATGTGTCTTGAATTTCAGTGGTACAATGTGAGATTATAATGGATCATGACTGGACATAATCGGCCAATTCTCGACGAATGAAAGTTGAATTATCATCATTATTATTCTATTATAGATATCGATTATATTAACTATAGCGTGTATGGATGAATGGATAAGGGTGTGTGTCTGTATCTATTTTAATTTAGGTGTAGTTTTCTGTATCATCAATTTCAATGAACCCGCAGACAAATCAACATTCTTGACTTTGCGGGTCTTCAAAATGTGAACATTTAGTTTGATATAATAAGAGACAAATTATTATCATAGCTGGGAAAACGCCATATATGCGTTGTTAGACGAGTGGATAGTAATAGTATGGGTAAAAATGGGTAAAAACTGCTTCGAGTGGTACCAATTTAGAACATTTTATGTTTTTTCTTCAAAATGGCTGACCCGATCAAGCTGAAAATTTCCAGATATGTGAATCAGAATTTAATTCAAATCCACGCGAAATTTCATTTTTTGGGGAAATAAAATACTTTCTTTTTTTTCCGATGTGTTATTCTAATGGGTATTTTTGGAATTTTTAAAATTCATAGAAATAAAAGTCACCACCCGATAATGCTACAAAACTTCACAGATCCAAGTAAGATGAGGAACCATAGTAAAAAGAGTTTGGAGTTGATATCTGTAGCCGTTTGACCTATGAAAAACCTAAAAAATAAACCTAAAAAAAAACGAACACCAATTTTTTTCATTATGTCCAATTGAATCCTCATTAAAGCTCGTCCAATGAAATAAAGAATAAGTACTCACGTTGCGATATGTTGGTCTTCTTGATAGTGGGACAGACTCTCCACAAGCCGATCTTAAACGTGATCGTCGTGTGTTGTTCCGAGTTCTGCAACCTCATTGGCTCCCTCGTGAATAACCACACGTTACTGACGAACGCTGTCATCAGAGTCGCGAGAGACAGAAGTCCCCACAGCAGACCCAACCGAGAGAGAGCACTGCTCGAACTGGCGTAGCACATTGTTGTTGACAATATTTAGAAGAAGACTACAACAATTAGTAAAACTGAGAATCACAACACTTGATTGAGAAATATTTTTAGTTCATTGTTTTTGTGTTTCACTTCACTCGAATGGAATATTAGAGTAGTCAGCGAAATTTGGATACACTATTATTAGTTCAGAGATGATCTCTGAGTAACTTTTAGTTATTTTTTGTTACTATTGATGGTTTTTACACTTAACAACTCGTTTAAAATCAACAAACTACACGTATACATGTTAACATACCAGTACAACATTTATGGTATTTGTTCTCACTCAAATTTTGGTTTTTTGAACCATCATTTTATCCACTATCTACTTATGCAAATGTTGCCTGAAGTATTCACAAAGATTGATGGATTTTTTGTGGTCACTTTCTAAAATATTATTTATATTTGACTATGTAGCACTAGCGTAACTCACACGAAAATATAATACACTCAGTCGTTGCTCAAATGAAATTCGAATCCAGCTCAATAACTGCTCTGAGATATAGTTCACCAACATTCTCAAATTGTTTTTGAGAAAAATAAATTTTATGGAGGAAGTAAAAAGTTCTATTTCAGTAGTTCATGATATTCAGTTTACTTTTTCAATATACTGTACGAAGAAGACCGTACAATACATCAATTATAAAGTAGTAATGAACGTTAACAGCACTATAGCAAAGAACAAACGTACGTACAAGTGATCCCGAATAGGCACGTTATGCCCAGTTTAATAAATGATCTGTACAAAAAACGTTTCGAAAATGTGTTTCAACATTTGATAGCGGTGAATTATGGAATTGTGAGCCCATTCAATAATCTTGAATAATTACTCTTTCGTATATCAAAAACATTTAGCACTATACCTGTTAGATTTTCGAATGGTTACAAGAAATCAAATCAGTATAATATTATCACCAGAAATTAAGAATATTTTCGAAATATTATTGAAACGATGAAATCTTACTATCAGATATTATTATCGTTTGTAATTTTGATGATGGGGAAACATTTCACAATAATTGGTAGAATTAATTCATGAATTAATTGATTATGATTATATTTATTGTTCAGTGATCTGTCTCACATATGTTACTGACTGGCCTATTACGGTACAGTTATTCCTCGCTTTATTTTCACAATCCACTGGGTTTGAAAGGAATGCAGCTGTTCAAACAAATGTATGTTTAGTTTATTAATTTATGAATGACAGCTTGTTGATTGACAGTCAATAACGTTCTGGGGTATTTTTGTTTCACTTGAACTTTTTGTTTTTTATAGTATATTTTTGATCACCGATCAGTCAAAAAAAAGTTCTGGACGCGACATTTTTTAAAGTATATTTAATATACACACTTTTTCAACTTTATGAGTATATTCAGTGTTATAAGAGAGTTATTTTAATGATGGTAGGTAATTTATTATAACGCGGAATTGAAAAATGATTTTTCAAACTTATTTATTATTCCGTTTTAATTCCCTCACTACACAATAATTAACGCTTCCACTTTGATGAGGAGAAATTTGTTGCTTTTGAAGTTTGATATTCAAGCTGGTATAGAGTTCCGTACGACACATTATTCGATTCCAACTGATGCTTCCTGGAAAAGAAGAAAGTGATCAATAATTAATAATCGTTCCGTTCATTGATACAAACATCATTCTTACTACGATTTTGTACAGAGTTCGGGTCAAAAATCATCTCAATCCATGCTGGAATCACATCTGTGTCAAAAAGAAATGGGAAATGGAAAGAAAAAAAAAAGAAAAATTGAAAATTGATTCATTTGTCTGACCATGTAAAAAATCTGAAAAAAAGAGAAAATGAAGACTGTTTTTTTCAGGTTGAGTGAGATGGGAGAAATCGCTACGCTTATCTAAGAATTCCAATGACTCTTCCTTCCACAAAACATTTCATTTTACATTCAATCGTACATATGCAGAGAAATAAGTGTGTAATATGAATAATAATAGTTGTGTCTTTAATTGTACTTATGTGTGTAAAATACTCTTTATTGAGATCTCTGCCCATATTCGGGTTGCCGATGTGACACAGAATAATGATGAATAATGAATAATGACAGAATAAATAAGATACAAATTATAAATACAGATAATAAAATAAAAGAATAGATAATTATTTAAAAATACAATACGGTAACAGAATGTTCAACTGTAAAGTTCAACTGCAATGTGTGTAACACAAATGCATGTAATGTAAAAGCATTACCGAATTAACAAATATATTCACAAATGTTACATTTCGTTTCCGAGGGTAAGTGCATTAGCCGGAAGCACATTGAATGGATGCATCCAAAAGGCTGTATTTGCAATAAAAGCTGCATTCATGTACAACTGCATTCAGGACTGCACTGAATAGCTTTCACCATATGAAATACCACGACTCGCTCATAATCTTCATCCTGTTTATTCCATACATGTCACAAGAAAATCAAAAGAAAACAGGAACAGAATAAGAATACAGCATCCTGAAGACATCTCATCAGGATAATGAGATTTATATACACACATATATATATATATATATATATATATATATATATATATATATATATATATATATATATATATATATATATATATATATATATATAATCGGATGACAGTTGAATATAGATCCGTTGATGGTAGAAAATAGGAAAAAAGTATCACCTTCTCAATTTGACTCCAACTCTAGTGCTTTTTATTTATTGTTCAATTTTCAATCTCTATGTAGAGAAAAACAGCCCCTTCAAGGAGTATATAATAATTTCACTGATGTTATACATCCATAATACTGATTTTCGAAAATATGGGATGGCAATATTTCTAAATTGAATTCATCCATTTCGATTTTGAATAATCTTTGAGCACTACTTCTGGGAAATTATTAAAATGTCGTATGGAGTTTAAACTTGGAAGTACTCTCACTATGTTTGTGCATGATATTTTTGAATGATTTATTGATCTCTAGTAAGAAAATAAATAATACATGGAATTGACTTCACGGGGCCCGTTAAGTCATTACACGATCAAATCTTCTCTAAAAAGTTCCATATCAATTCCAACTCTTACGTCATTGGTACCCCAAATACCCGGAGATATTGACACATACGTAACTCTAACAGCATGTATGAATGAAATATCCCACGCATTTTCTTGCTTTCAAAAAACAATACTCAGTTTTTCTCTTAGTAACTAATAAACAACAACAACAATAACAGAATGGCACTCCACATTTCGAAAAAATACAAACCCATTCTAAAGGCCACCATCATTTTCCAGCTCCATATATACCACGCCAAGTTTTTCAAAAGCATGCGTTGATGATATTTAGCCAATTCCACGGTTTTCCAAAAGGCTTTAGAACTTGAAGTACCCAATTAGTTACAAAGTCTTTTCTAGACGGATTTTAGTACTAAAGTCGTTGTGACGTAGCCCAAGTGGTGTACGTAGGTGAAAGGAGGGTTGTTAGGGTGGGGGGGGGGGGGGGGGGGGGACATGCCCAAGAGGGCCAACGCCGTTACTCAAGGTGTTTTTACACAGGGCAATACTCACTCACACATAGACACTCACACACATGAACACAGGGCAGTTTTAGAAAAGAACCAGTGCAGATTGTATTTACTGATAAATGATATAACATATCGCAGTATGCGATGGATATCTACAAAAGGACGTGAGAGAAAAGGGGATATAGTCTGGCAAACGGACAAAAGATCTTAAATTATATCCTGGGGGCGGGTCGAGGGGTAGTGGGGGAAAGGGGGAAGGGAAAGTGTGATTCTTCAAAGTACATACTATAGCCTTTTTAATGTCAAAGGATTTTCTGTTGAAAAACCATGAATTCTTGTTCATTTTTATTAAAACGAATGTTCTTACAACTCAGTGGGTCTTTCGGGTTTTTTGTTTGTAGCTTGTCTGAGCTTTTATTATTGCCACCATTGGCTCCAACGAGCAAATGTTTGTAATGTTATTTCCATCAATATTGTATTTTATATCATACACGTTTATTAGAACGTGAAGTATTATACAAAACAAGGCAGAACTATGAAGATTGTATTTTGACTACGTAAATATTCATTGATTTTTCGAATTGATTTATTGAATTTCATTGATTTATTGGTTATTATTACATGTGTACAGAAATACGGTACATAGTTTATAACAAGTCAAATAGGTAATAATTATCACAGTTTGTAGGATCACGCACAGTCTTATGTAAAAACAACATCGTGGAGGTAGTCAGATATAGAGTAAAAACAATCTTCCTGAAGATATAAATTCAAAGCTAGTCTGAAAGTGGTAATATTCGGAAGAGATTTGATGTTACATGTAAGTCGATTGAAGATAATAGTACACATATGAAAGGGGCCTTTAGAATAACCATGGTGTCGTGCCTGTAGGTTTCCTTTATGCCATTATATCATCAATATTGACGGATTTCAATGTTGACGGCTAATGTTAATCGTGTACGGCGTGTTTAAGCATCATTTTCCCAACTAAAATCGTACATCAACTGTAAACTATCCATACATTGGTCCATTAGACTACAATGATTATTATTATTATTCGTAGATTGGCTGTGTATGTACGCCGAAGACCTAGTACTACAATAACAGTGACCTATCATCATAACTTCGTAATCTAAAACATTTCCATTATATTACGTCTAGGAGATATTTGTGTGTGTAAATGGTGGAAAGCTCTGAACACGATATATGCTGTGGGCCTAGCGGCAAGGTAACTCGATATGAGCGCTCACTTTACAACAACTAGCATAGAAAGACAGTAATGTATACTAGAACTATATTGGTGCAGACATTTATAGTTTGATCAGACAGTTTTAAAGGACGTAACAATCGCGAAACTAGATTTTATTGGATGATGACGATATTTATTTTCCGAATTTAAAAGAAAACTGGAAATCATCTCAATTTTAGAAATTATAATTCACTTGTCGACAAGGACTCGACACGTTTTCTGAGTCGTGACAGACATACTCAATTCTGTTCATCTTTCTATACAGAATAGGTAATGCCTACGTCGTGACTCGTGTACTCTAGAGAACAAAAAATTGACTATAGTTTCGGAAATAAGGATAGTGATTTCTAATTTCCTTGATAATTGGGGGAATAAATATCGTCACTTTTCATTGTAATCTAGTTTTATGGTTGTGATGAGAAGAGGTTTGGAGGAGTACACAGGAATCAATTTGGAGCTATATGTGCAGTTTTTTGGTGATGATATTTATGATTATTTATAATGAGAAAATACACACACACACACAAATATATATATATATATATATATATATATATATAATTCATGATAATATAGGAATTGGACTAGGTTTTGTGGTGAAAAAATATCTTTAATCTACGTCTACGTCTAAGACAGGTATAATCCTGTCGAGACACGTTGGAGATATTTTGGAGCACTTGAAGATTTTTTACACCACAAAACCTGGTCTATTCCTAAATTATCGTGAATTATCTACAATATAGCCAGGAAAGAAGCCTCCAGCAAACGCTATATATATATATATATATATATTGTTACCTTCAAGAACTATCCAACTCATTTCTCATGGTTCACGCGAGTATTCGCGAAGAATATATTTTTTCTAATGTTCCGGAAATGTCAAGGAAAATATATCCCAAAGTGGTTAATCATAGAGTTATGTTGATCGAAGCCATAGTAACTCTGGGAGCACCATCAGGAAATTACCAAAACACATATTTTAGTTTTACCACCCAACTTGGTATCACCTACAACAAACTTCTGAATTGGATCAAAATTAAATTTGATCGATGTGCTTCCCAATGGGGGAGAAAATTCCTGAATTCTGAATCAAATAAATTTGTACTCTCAATTTAATTTAATTCTTTTTTCCTATAGTATGATGATTTTCAAATTATCTAATAATATTCATTGGTCATCGTGATAAAACTAACAATTTGATTAACATTTTCATTCACGTTCATGAAATTAACATTCGTCTACCTAATCAAAAAATGTGCTGATTCTTTAACCGACTTAATACATACAAAAACCCTAGCTCTAAAAGTATTTCTTTCCTCAATCCAATTTTGCATTCTATTACCTCTACGTATACACAAACAGAACCATATCGTACATTGCATCCATATTTATGACACAAATAACAATTGTATTGAGGAAACCTGAACATAAATACTTGTTCCGTGACGAAAATCTATTCCCACACATGCACGAGATAAGAAGTTTCCGAGCGACCGTCTCCCCTATAACACACCAATAGAACGCGGGGTCGCCTCTAGTA
>OU015469.1:8696963-8733989 GCA_907164805.1 Brachyptera putata
TTCTGTGTTTGTATTCCATCATTCTATATTAATCCATAATATATGCTCCAAAATTCCCAACACTCCGCATAACCCTTTCTATCGCTTCCCACCTTTGCATTGAAATCCCCCATCACAATGGTGTCGTAATGTGACCTCTCCAATACCATTTCCAATTCCTCCACTCCTCCATTTCATCTCCATTCTCAATTCCTCATATATATATATATATATATTTTTTTTCCAGTGATGATAATACCCGTCCTATCAACATCACGTGCTGTACGTTTCAACAAAAGTCATGTACCTACATATATATACCCATTTTGTACACAAATAAAGATAACATAATCCACAGCAAACTTTTGATAAATAATTCCACATCATATTTCTATTGAATTTTGTGAAATAGATATCAATATGTTGGGAACATTATGTTTCTGTCCTAATGAGACCACTTGAGAGAGGTATTATAGTCGGCGACGAGATGTCAATGGTTTTACCAACTTCAAACCTGATTTTTCACCAGAGTGATTTTCTGAATGGTGCCTGATTCTTTCCAGTATGATAAATTAAATCTTCTCAATGCACATCGTACAATTTATCCCAGTTGTATTATATGATCGTTGTAAACTTCAATGCTTAATTAATACCGTCTCCAATTAGTATAACCCTTCTTTATATTCTGATGAACTAATTACCAATTAGTAATTAGCTCTTTATACTTACGTTTATCCTTTTCTATGTCTACATTCAAGCATTCCAAAAACATCAGATTTGTATGATATAGTTACCAATTGATTGAGTAAAATTTTGGAACTTGTGGATTTTACTCAAGATGTATTAATGTTGATTATTTTTACTTTATCAGATTTTGTCATTTTTCAATTTTTCACAACACATTCTTTTCTTCAGTCAAATCATTTCGTTCAAATACTTGGGATTGGTTCTCAGAAATATAATTTGATGGATCAGGCGATGATTGACGCTTGTTATCGAATGAAAAACTGTGTAAACCAAGTGTGAGATGGTATTTGAACTTCTAGAAGAAAATCAAATCCCAGGATTCTTCTTTAATTTCATGTTTACGTGATAATTGTTGAGTGATCAGATTACATTTCTGAAAACAAATCTCTCTTCACACTTACTTCTTCGAATGTTATCACTAAAAACTAACATTCCCTCAAACAACTGCCAAAGATTCTCAGAAGGGTTTTAAACCTTTCTCATGTTCTGAAGAAAAACAAGTCATTCTGAAGATGATATACATGATAACGGTATTCACTCCAAATGCCAACTGAATCACAGAATAAAACAGAATCTGTATAGGAATTAGAGAAAACAGTCCTAATCTAAAAACTTCATTGACTGGCATTACAACAATAGATTAAAAACTTCCGTCAAAAGATTACACCAGAGACATAAACCTCCTTATTTCGTTTGTTGGAAAATTGTATTAACGTCTTTTTCAGTATTCACATTTCATCATTGAAGAAAATGCTGTTATCCCAACTCAACTAGTTATATATCTTATGATTTGTTTTGTATTGTTCTCTTTTGTTTTCATTGTGTTCTTATATCAATATCATATCTCTAAGACCCTAAAAGCAAACCACTGTAGTTAACTTGGAAGAAGATTTCCTGCTACAGAAGAGGTGCGAACCACCCGCGCGTTAGTGATTTGGAATAGTGGGAACGGTCAATCGGAACCTTCCACATTTGCGAATGTAAGTATTATACTCGTCGAAACGCTTCTAGCATTTCAGTTTGACGTCTCTTGGAGAATAGATTATATTATACTTTAAATAATCTTTAGAGGATTTTCTTTTCTTCGTTTTTTACTTCTCTTATTGTTTCAACTTGGAAAACAATGTATTTGTATTGTGGATGGATGAGCGTTGGGATGCGATGCTTAAGGGTGCTTAACGTGTTCGCATGCACGGTGCTTTTTCAAATAGAGAAATCCATGTTTACTATTTTTTCCTATATGCATGAACCAGTGTGGTTAAATAAAAAGTATATCAATCTCAAAAAAAGTTATGCTCTCCAATTGATATGACGTGATATCCCTGTGAATTGAATCAGTTTTAAGATAATACGTCAATGAATACCAAGAAAATGATGGAATCAATTGACGTATGATCTTGAAACTGGTTGAAATCACAGTAATAGAATGTCATATCGATGAAATAGCATGGAATTATCTTGGCGTGGATCTACTTTCCATTCAAATGAACTGGTTCGTGAACACAAATTTGAATTTTTAATGTTAATTTCTCTATTTTTATACGCATCCCCCAATTGTAACAGGATAAAACTACGATTATTTCAAGTTGATTGCAAATTCATTGTTACTCATCGAGTTCAATTGATTCATATTATATTCATTCATCCATTGAGTTAGGCGATAATTACCAAAAAATATCCTCGAAATTGTTTCTGAGATCTGTACTTATATCTTCATCAATAACCCGTACAATTTTCGTTGAACTCAGTCTAAATAATGTAGTAACTGAGTAGGTCTTTAACCCATGTGTCGTTAACCTTATTATTAGAGTCTGGTTTCAATTTATGATATAATATATAATATAATTGAGGCCAGTAACCATCATTACATATAGTATATGTATATATAGAGAGGAAGTGAGTATCGCCAAGGGAATAAACGTTCAACTGTGAATATGTCGACCCAACAGAAGTATGTTATATTTACTCGTCCTCCATGGTGGTCATGACCGGATTGGTATACTAGCTCAATACCTATAATGTGTTCCGGGATTATTAAAAACTGCAATGAATTTCATCCGCGCTGAATGTAGAAGTTGAACACTCAATTCAATTTTTGTGTTTGACTTTCCTATATATAATTGACCTACATTTTCGGATGGAGGAACTGGAAAACGTTCCTACGTTCAAGTCGATTTAGCGAAATATCAGTTTTTGTGATAATATTTGAACAGTATGAGATATAAAAATAGTAATTTGATTCTACACGAACTGGCTTTCATTGGAAAAACATTTTCTATCTACAAGTATATGGGACTAAAGTCAGTTGTAAGCTTAGTAAAGTTTGCATCATTTGCTATATAACTATGGAATCTATATTATATGATTATTCAATAATTATTACATCGGAATGCATGAAATCTATATCAATAATCTCAACAGATTACTTGGATTCATTCAAGTTATAATGTTCATTGAATTATCACAATGAAAACATTAATTATGAAAAACAATTATTTGAAGTGTTTAATATACTTCTCTTTCTATCTCATATTAGCTCACCTCCGATTCAGAATTGTTTTCATGATGAGGCATATTGGTTTGGGTCTTTGCAGCCATTTCATTTCATATATAATATAGACTCATATATATTGTATTCAATTTTCAGAATGGTCATGATTGTTTGATATTATATTTTTATTGGCTATAGGTAATACACATATCAACTTTCACAAATCTTTGTTTCAGATTTTCTGAATTGTCTCGTCAAATATTCACGAATTACATGAACATTTACGCTCTACATTCTCACTTTGTATATAAATGATAGATGAATTCCTTCGCTCAATAATTCATAGACGCATTCTGGAAATAGACCAGTCGACAAATTTGAAATATATCCACATTTATCACAGTAATTCACTAGGAAAACGCAATGTTAATATTGTTGGATGATTGATATAGGTATATTCAAATACATTGAAATAAAATTTCCAATTACGCCCTGAGTTTGTGACAATTATGTCACTGCTTTCTTCTTTCATTCATTCTACATTTTTCTCACAATTTATTCCGTTATAACCGATGTTCATCTTGCTAGGTTTCTTAATAGCATGCAGTAATTCTTAAGAAAACAAGAATGGTAGTTATTCATTACGGTGAAATTGAGTCTCCGTTCAACTCATCCAATTAAACAAATATGTCTAGCCTCACATTTTATTCAAATTTGTAGCAACTTTCCTAATTCCAATGTTGGTAGTGTCCAATTAAATCGCAAAAACGGTTTATACATATGTATATTCCGGACTTTCGGCAACTAAAGACTTTTATCCGCGGCGAAAAAGTGTGGTCACAAATGCGTAGACCTGGTGTCAAAGTTCAGTGCTTTAAATTTGAAATAATAATAAAATGGGGTGGTAAGTTCGCCCTTGTGGTACCCCGTCCAAACGATCCTACTTTCATCCTTATCCTCAATAGGGGAACAATGATTTCGAATCAAGTTTCGATGTTATTAAAAAAAAAATCGACTTCCAAATATGTATACGCTCACATTTTATTCAAATCACTACCAACTATTGACTTCTCAAACTTTTCACAGAATAATACATCTACCTTCGAGTAAGTTAATTTTAATGCAAGTATTTCCTTTTATCTTCATGAAATGAAACTAATCCCTACGCCTACGCAAAGAAGTACTACGTATAGTACTGAGCAAAATCAAATCCCTAACAATTATAAAATATGAATCTTACCGAATCAACTCGCATTTATCAAATACTTATCATGACCATTATCCACTATCAATGTCATGTCCACAGCTGTACTATTTCTATTGGAGATAGGCGACTTAGACTCACGTACGACCCAGCTCGTATAATGAACTTTATATAATTATATCAGATTCACATTCACCATCGGGGGAATAGAAACGTTGGACGAATGGAATTCTATGCCTTTTGACTTCTTATTATTACATCCTGAATGATATTTTGTCAGTTGAAGAGTTCTAACTGGAAGTATTCTGAGAGTTGACCAACTGTATAGTTAACTGTATAGAATAATGAGTGAATTTCGAAAAAAAAAATTTTGAGGTGGAAGAAAAATGTAGGTGTGGCTTTATTAGCATGTGTTTTCTAATTAGACGAGCTTTAGCGAGGATTCAATTTGACATACTGAAAAAAATTGGTGTTCGTTTTTATGTTTTTTTCTTTTTTTTTTCTCATGTTTTTTTGTTGGTTCTCCACAGGTGAAACGGCTACAGCTATCGACTTCAAACTTTGTTTCAATGTGGTTCCTCATCTAACTCAGATTTGCACAGTTTTGTGGCATTATCGAGAGGTAACTTTTGTTTTTATGAATTTTAGAAATTTCAAAACACCCATTAGAATAACATGGCGAAAAAAAAATTTTTAATCACCAAAAAAAATGAAATTTCTCGTGAAGTTGGATTACATTCTGATACACATTTTAACAAATTTTAGCTTCATCGTGTCAGCCATTTTGAATAAAAAACATAAAATGTGCTAAATTGGTACCACTCGAAGCAGTTTTAACCCATTTTCATCCATACTATTACTATTCGCTCGTCTAACAACGGAAATATGGCGTTTTCCTGGTATGTTTATTCATATTACGTAAGTATAATGTGTGAGAAAGATTGAGATAACCAATCACTTCTATTCTACTATCGTTCACTTATTGCAGATTCTTATTGATTCTATATTCTTATTGGAGACTCATCAGAAATCAAGGATGGTAAACGTTTGAAAAATATGAAATTCATGTGTCATGTTCTGGAAAAAAGTATATGAATCACATTCGTCACGTTTCTTCGGTCATTCATTCGAATCATTCTAATTAACTCGAATTTTCAATCTTCTGTAATATTTTCCAATCGTTTTCTGTAGATCGAAAAGAAAAAGTGGTGAGAAGATGGCGAAAGCTGGGTGATGAAAGCAACCTTGTAGAAGGTTGGAGCCAACTGGAAGATGAAGATGGAAGATGAAGCTCGTCGTGAGTGATCAGCCCAAGAAATTTGGTGAGTAGGCCTACCCCAATCATATATTTGGATGAACTATTTTTTGATGAATTATTTCACTCTCACCGTTGATAGTGGCATGTAGGCTACGGCAAACGAACAACAGAATTCAAAATTATAACACCACCCAAATTACGTTGAAAAAATATATTATTTCATTGCGTTCGAATGAATAATGATATTCTTCAATGAGGAGTATTCTTCTCATTTTGGGGCGATCATTGGGTTCCTTATTCGTGTGATCTGTCTAATCGATCCCACCAGTTCATCTTCTCTCTCAATTGGGGAACAATGCCTCATTGAGACGAGTGGTCAAGGTGCTAGCTCACTGAACCGTTATTCAGAAGAACGGAGTTCAATTCCCGACATGGTCGACTATTCTAACCGAGGTTTTCTGTGGTTCCCTATTTCACTTGGAGCCGATTTCACCAACTGACGATTAAATATTAATTAGTTAATCATTACTTAAGGTACAAGTATAGCATATGTATCCAAGAGTAATAACAAGTTAATTTGCTTATTTTTGTTTAATTCACTAATCATCACATGGTACAACCGGCTCTTAGCTCAATAAGCGCGGTTCTTCATTAGCAGTCCACGACTGACTTCTCCCTTTTATCCAAGAACACATATTAGAACACCTTCTATCTCATTCATTTCATTTCATCTATTTCATTACAGCTTTGGACCATTGGTCCGGTGGCAGTTTATTCTAAATACTATTTCTTATTTTAACAATGGCGAATTTTCAGTTCAAGTATACAGTTTATGAAAATTTGAGTAGAGCAAAAAAGGAAGAAAAGTAAAAAAAAAGCAAAAAGTAGTCAAGTGTCATTTTGGAATGTGGGTCTAGAGACCCACAAACCATCGTATTATGATCATCGTTCAATCTTGTCAATTAATCATCCGACACCAATATATCTTGATCATCAATAAAGTGCGAAGTTGAATTCAAAATGATAAACAATGTCTTTGTCACGTTTTTTATATTATGTTGAATTGGAGGCAAATGGAAGAAAAACGTTTGAGTTCATACTGTGTCTTAGAGATTGGATTTCCTCTCGTAAGTTGAAACACCTTTTCACTTCCCATACTTACTTCCTACTTTCCATTTCTATACTTCCTATTTGTTGCCTTATTTCAGAGCACGAATGAGTGGATGAACTGGATTTCAATTATGCCGTCAGGAATAGAATGAACCGAAACTTGAATGGATCAAAGATTACTTAGCTGATCAAAAACTAACAAAGTTATCGAGTGAATAGAGAGGAAATATATCATCAATAATGATGGAAAATATACACCAATGGAGAAATGAAAATATTTATCCAGGATATCACAATTCAGGAGATGGGCTATATTTGAGGTATTTGTTATTACAAGCCTAATTTCGATTACATTTCTCCCTTCTTGATGATTTTGAATTTGAATCAGTTATAAGGAACTCACATTACAAAAACTCACCATGCTAATTCCAATATTCCAATTCGGATGGAATAATTAATCTGTGAGAAAATTATAACACTTTGTTATCGGAGAAAACAAAACGTCTCTCATTTCGAATATATGTTATCATAATTGATATTATCAATAACTTGTAATATAACACGTGAAAGTTGGTTTTGAAATTTTCAGTTGAATTGCTGTGATGAAATGACTAATCAAAATGTTGAAGCGTTTCGACGGGGAAGTGAACTGTGAAACATTTTAATCGAACGATTTAAAAACACACATCAAAATAATCTCGCACGACAATGTGTATTTTCCAACATTAACTGCTGATCGTAAATATTTGAGATAATCATAATATATCAGTTTTGGAATGATCAGTTTATTCCATAACTCAATACTTATAATAACAATAACAATAACATAATGATAGGAGAAATATAAAAAACAATCATGTATAAACCGGATCAATTATTCAAGAGACTTAGTTCTGATGAAACACCCTATAACTTCCACTCATCGTAATATGAGAATCGTAATTGGCAATTTATTATCGAAACACAAAAGTCTGCATCAAAAACCAGCAAGCGCACTTCAAATATAGCCACTCGTGATTTTTCATACCATAATAACAAACCGAAATATATAGCATTTTGTAAATGAATGTATTCATTTGACGGAATTTAATGATCAATTAAAATCACAATAATTGGTACTATATAATCAATTTTAAAATCAGTAAAACGTACTGAAATCATGCATCATTATGACAGGCCAATTGAAACCCTCTTCAGCTTGTTTACGCAGAGTATAATAACAAACATAACAATAACAGTTCAATTTGTAGCTCAGTAGACCACATGAAAGTTAACTACAGAATATATTAGGTAAAAATGTACACTCTGTAGAAAACGAAGTAATTTATTTTCTGAACCAATATGGGGCGCTTGAAGAGCGTATACCGGAATAAAGTCGACTTGGTTGTGTGACATTGGTTTGGGTGTCCAACCTCATACCTGAACCCTGACCACATTTTACAATCATTTTACAATCACATTTACCGGCACATGCAGCGCAGTGGTTAACGCGCTCGCTTCATGTGATCCGGCAGGCGAGGGGAATTCCGAACCCAGTTCGATCCCCGCCGCCGACCGTATTTACAGAGGATTTTCATGGTTTCCCGCTGTAGTCCAGGCTAATGCTGTGACGGTTCCTACAATAAGTCGGCCATGACCGCTTCCTTCCCACTATCCTTCCCATCACCCAAGAACCTTCATCTCATCATCCCATCATCTCATTAATCATCCATCCGACGCTATTGGATTTCAGTTATCATAACAGTGTGTCGTTAAACCCAATTTAATAATAATAAAAGCAATCACATTTTACAAGTACCCCGAAGCCCATATCACACGACCGAGTATACTTTATTCCAGTATTCGCTCTTCAGCGTCCCCATCAATACCCATTGAAACTACCCACCCCCGTGGCTCAGTCAGCTACATCACT
The DNA here is from genome assembly GCA_907164805.1 of Brachyptera putata. Taxonomy (NCBI): domain Eukaryota; kingdom Metazoa; phylum Arthropoda; class Insecta; order Plecoptera; family Taeniopterygidae; genus Brachyptera; species Brachyptera putata. The sequence goes on from OU015469.1 coordinate 8,705,665, forward strand.
GATTGAGAAACTGATCTTGTTGGGCATGTGTTCGAGTCCAACATAAGGTATGGATTGTATGAATGTCCTGACACTTATCCTTCTCATCATGTATCCTAAATTATTCGTGTAAAGTAGATATCAGGCCCATAGTTTTGTATTGGGTAACGAGAAAGATACCAGTAAAACAGCAGCCCCGATGGCTCAGTCAATCGCTAGCGGTAGTAACTGAAGTCACCGTTAGGCGTGGGTTCGAGTCCCGCATAAGGCATGGGTTTTTGTAAACATTCACCTATCATCACTTCATAGTTTCATTATCATCCGCTCATTCTTACCCCCGTATAACCTAGCTGTTGGTGGCGTCGTTAAGCAACATTAGAACCAGTAAAACACTGACAATTACTTGTTTCATCACCACAAGAGAACAAATAACCATAATTCTGAGTTTGCCAACTATTTTTGAGACCATTTATATTATTCAGTCAATATCTGGGCTCCCGACTGTACTTCACAAACAAATATTATAATTACTATTCAAGTCAATACAACAACTATATAAAGCATATTTCAATTTTGGCCAAGTTCTAACACAGCCCCTATTGTGTTGAACAGAATTCTATTGATAAAGCAACGCCGTTCATATCTGGATGGTTGGGTACATCAATCAGTATAATTACATAGTATAGTTGTATAAACTAGGAGATTCCAGAGGGAGTTAACTGGGGGTTGGGAAACAAACGGGGGGGGGGGGAGTATTTGTTTAGTTTGATGTAGAATGGACCCAATAATGTATGATGATAATACAGGCTGTCGTGTTTTTTTCAAAAATGGAAATGTGCTCATTAAAGGTAATTGATAATCAGCTATATTAACAGAGATATCATTCCAATCCGCTAATTGTCATTGTATAACATGTTTTATTACTCGTGAAATCGAATCTTCACTTGAAATTTTAAAAAATTGAATATCATTTGATATGAAATATTTCATTATATTGGAAGACCAAACCAGGATATAACAGTGATAATCAAGGGGAGGGAATAAATAGGTGTAGTGGAGACTGAAGTGGAGTATTCATTTCTCATAATCTAACTGGCCTGGAAATGTAATCACAGAATGATTCATTGTTAAAAACATTTGAGATTAAACAATTGAGAATCATATTGCGAAAAAGTACAAAAAAAAAGCTATATTGTCTTGATTGTGACTACTCCAAACCCAACTGATGGACTTGGGTGTTCTTCATATATTTCGAATTATTATCACAATTTTATGGTGATTTGTAATTCCTTTTCAGATGTATTCCTCACAAACAAATTTCATCTGATAATACTCAACATTAATTCCAAACGGAGTGTTATTTACATATATGTTTACATATTTATTCATTCATTACAGATTGTTCATAAAACAGGTGGTAATGGTTACTATACCTAATGAAATTACAGTCAAACATACTCGATATAATTAAACTTCATTTTTTTCTTAGCTCTCTTCTTAAATCACCAATCTTCGTTATGTTCTTGATATCTTCTTCCAATTCATTCCATTCCCGCGTCGTTCTTTGAATAAATCCATATTTACCTACTTCTCTATCCACTTTTTCCACTTCCATTCTTACCCCTCCCCTTGTACTTCTTTGTATACCCTTTATTATACCCTTTGTATACCCTTTGTTATTATGCATAACATTTTTCCGTGATATCTGGCAAATTTACCATTCTATGGGTTTTTATATTTTTATCGTTCTTATAGTTATTTATTTGTTCAAGTTACTATAGTTATTATACTATTGTTAACTATAGTTATTGTCACTATCTTTTAGTTACTAGAAGCGATGATCCCATGTACTGCTTTCCATATCTCGATTGAGATTACCATTGTAAAACAAAGATAGTATGCATGTTATGTGTCATTATATTCATGATTAACAACTGTTACTTTCTACTTTCTATGATTCGTTTCATGAATATTCTTGCACATAATTTATAGAAATATATTTTTTACAATCAGAAAATCATTTTGTCTGTAGTGATGGTCATGACGGTATTCAGATTTCACCAGTCAAGTACATTAATCAGTATAATTATTAATTACATACATGTTCAAGGACTATGTACACTAACTATAATGAATTCAGCAGGGAGAGGCAAAGGGTGGGAAATAGCTCTTTGGAGAGGAGTAATTTACCTCATTATGACCAGAGGGCAGTAGGATCTAATTTCAACGCCAGAATCGTAGAATTATGCACTGTAGGCCATAGTTGTATAATATAACGTGATTTGATTGGATTAATTCTAGCTTAATGATTGATTATTGTTTGCTCAATGATTCCGATACCAGCTCGTTTCACATGGGAGTACGAATGAGTGGTGATAAAACAACGGATTAAAAAAAATACATGGCCTGAATCCACGACTTCTAAACTACCCGATTTGCCTTGAGTTGAGTTAACACCGAGTTGATATTTGATTTTAGTATGTTAAGCAGGGTTTCCAGTTTCGATTTTTTTTTTGTCGTCCTACACTAGATCGATACGATTTTTTACAGGCCTGTTTCCACTTCGCCTTAACCGTAACGTTTTCGTGACGTCACAGTCATAGCCTTCATTACCTCTATATGCACAGGCTTCTTGGAATGTTAAGAATTATATTCAAAATCGCACTTTTTATGGATAGATGAATCGATATTTTCGGGAGTCGATTCTTTTTTTCGATCTCTCGATATAAATCCTAACAACCGGAAGCATATGAATCGCAATCTCAGTGTAACTTCCGGTATAATCGTGATTTCGGCCGACAAAAGTTGGAGTTGAGTCAATAATCAAGACACCGAATCGGTACCGAAACGGTGTCGTGAACCGCCATGTTTTTAGATGAATACTGGCTTGTGATTGGGCAGTTGAGAAAAGCGTGTCGGACGACAAGAAAAAATCGGAACTGGAAACCGTGCTTTAGACGTATGAATGAGAAGCAAGGCATCATTTTTGGTACAGTCAGGAATGAATCACAATGCTACCCATAGCGTTTAGTAGTATATATCATTTTGTTATGTATTCCAACGTAATGTTCTGTACTCTAATTTATTGACCAATCAACAAAATGTGATTATTTGAAGGTAATGTGTTGTGAGACGAGCTTTAGCGAGGATTCAATTTGACAAACTGAAAAAAATTGGTGTTTGTTTTTATGTTTTTTTTTTTTTCTTTTTTTTTAATGTTTTTTGTCGGTTCTCCACAGGTCAAACGACTACATCTATCAACTTCAATTTTTTCTAAAATATGGTTCCTCATCTAACTTAGATCTGTATAGTTTTGTGGCATCATCTGAATGTAACTTTTTTTTTATGAATTTTAGAAATTTCAAAAATACCCATTAGAATAACATGACGGAAAAAAATATATATATTTATTCTGCAAAAATAATGAAATTTTGCGTGAAGTTGAATTACATTTCGATACACATTTCTACAAATTTTCAGCTTGATCGTGTCAGCCATTTTGAAGAAAAAAAATAAAATGTGCTAAATTGGAACCACTCGAAGCAGCTCTTAACCATTACTACCCATACTATTACTGTCCGCTCGTCTAACAACGCATATGGCGTTTTCCCAGTTTATGTAAGACTAAACTGTCATAAAATAGCCAACTGTCGATTCCCATCAGTTTTAACGGGAGTATCAGTCTCACTCGACAGTTGTAACGCACTCCTAACCAATTACAGTTCACAATTACTTCGTATAACTGTTAGGAATCCGACAGAATGCTTGAGTTCCATAGTTATCCTTGCTGGAACTATTCTGTCATTAACCTTAGTTCGATCACTTCCTTAGCGGCTCGACGCATCTGATTGCTTAGTCTTGAACACATCTTGTCGTAGTTTCAACGGAAGGGATTCAATTCAATCATTATAGAACATCAATTGATCAAGTTTATACTTTGACAATACTACTAAATTTTTCTTCATTCCTCGAATTCAGTGTGATGATTTCAGTTTTCGAATGGATTATATTGAATCTAGTTATTTATTTTGAAGTGGTGAAGTGACTTTTGAATGATCTCACCCTATCACCTTTAATTATTTGAGAGTTTATGTGAAGTTTTCTATGGTGATGAAAACATCTCAAGGTAAGCTCATAGCTTAATTATAATTACTAGGAAAACGCCATATATGCGTTGTAAGACGAGCGGATAGTAATAGTATGAGTAAGAATGGGTAAAAACTGCTTCGAGTGGTACCAATGTAGCACATTTTATGTTTTTTCTTCAAAATGGCTGACCCGATCGAGCTGAAAACTTCTAGAAATGTGTATCAATTGTAATTCAACTTCACGCGAAATTTTATTTTTCTGGAAAATGAAAATATTTTCTTTTTTTCCGCCATGTTATTCTAATGGGAATTTTTGAAATCTCTTTAATTCATGAAATTAAAGTTACCCTTCGATAATGCCACAAAACTATACTGATCTAAGTTAGATGAGGAACCATATTAAAAAAAAGTTTGAAGTTGATACATGTAGCCGTTTGACCTGTGGAGAACCGACAAAAAAACATTGAAAAAAAAAAAAAAAAACATAAACATGAACACCAATTTTTTTCAGTATGTCAAATTGAATCCTCGCTAAAGCTCGTCTAACTACAGTTATGAATTTCTCATCTTAACTATGTTCTACACTCAGAAATAACAACACGACAAGGACGGAGACTGGGAATAACAATTGATCTAAAGATCGACAGTTAATAGACGGGCCATATTTCCGTGATCGGAATAAAGTGAACGTCAGAATATTCTGAACAGAACCAAACTTCGGCCGTTCATCAGTTGTGTTTTGTCTACTCCTATTGTTTACTCCATGTGGAAGGCTGAACTGTTTGTCTTTCAACATGTTCGTTGCCATGGTTACTCTCGAATTGAGGACTGGCAGTTGGAATGTAAAGTAGTACACCTAAACGTAATTTACTTTCGTCCTGTGTTTTGTTGAGTTGAAGTTTTGTTTCCAATTCAGTTTCATCTTTTTGTTCTGGTAGTGGAATTATACTCATAATGTTATCATTGTGAAAGCAATGTCTTTGATACGCATATTTATCACTGTAGTTATCGAAGCAATAAAATAGTTTCAACTACAATCGGTTTGAAAATATTGCTAAAATGCATCAAATTTGAGTCAAGACGGTTTGGTTCCAGCAAAGTTGAGGAACTTTTCTTCATATATATATATATATATATATATATATATATATATATATATTGGGTTTAACGACGCACTGTTATTATAGCGCAGATATAATGGCGTCGGATGGATGATTAATGAGACGATGGGATGATGAGATGAAGGTTCTTAGGTAACAGAAGGATAGTGGGAAGGAAGCAGTCATGGCCGACTCATTGTAGGAACCATCCTGGCATTAGCCTAGACTACAGAGGGAAACCATGAAAAACATCTGTAAAGATGGTCGGCGGCGGGGATCGAACTGGGTTCGGAATTCCCCTCGTCTCCCGGATCACATAGAGCGAGCGCGTTAACCACTGCACTGCATGTGCCGGCTTGAGGAACTAGATTTAAAGTTCCAAATCGAATTGAAATAATTTTTCTGATCAGTGCGTCAAAACCGATTGAATCAAGAACGTGGCTCTGTCTTCTGAAGCAGTTATCTGAATGATACTCGCTGGACAGAACGACAGTTGTCATAATATTGTATGTGTTTTTGTATTTGGAGAATTTCATTTCTATTCAGTTGAACTATAATCGGTGAAAAACATTAGCAAAAGCGAATTTAAATGGCCGGATGGAGCAAATTCGATTTCAAGTTGATTTCAATTCATATCAGTGTGATTAAAAATTGTCTCGAATGATTGATAATGCTAGTGTAGGCCCATGTACTATAGGATATACATATTACGTCAGGTTCTATTAAATTTTGCATACGTCTACTTGAGGTCATTTGTTCATATATATATTCAAATTAGCAAGGATTGTTTCACAAATCCAACTTCATTCTCCAAGTTATTCAGAATCTCCTTCGAAGAAATAAACATTCAACGTGTTCGTAGAATTTATGTGAAATTGGATTTTTGGGGGCAAAAAGAACTCAAACACCGATTTGTTGAAGTAATTGACAAATGAGTATTCTCACTTATTTTCATATAATTATATTGAGCCTTCAATGTGAAGTGGGTGATATCTTGAATAAATTCAGACTATATCAACGGAAGTATAGCCTCACGCATGTACTTACCCATCATTTAAAGGTAGAGCAATGTTATATTGGCGGCCATGGCTTATCGTCACCGAACCACCGTGTATGGAATAGTAAAAACTATATCAAAAAAGCGTATAAAATGTTATGAGTGTGTGCGTGTGGGTGTGTTTGTGAGTGTGACACTCGAGAGTGTGTGTGTGTATGTGGAAACGAAAGAGTGACAGTAGAAGAAAACGATAAAAAGAGAAATTGACAAAGAAGTTACATAATAACATGAAATATGTTTTTTTACCAACGTTTTCGTTGAAAGGGAAGCAATACCATTGTGTAGTGCCTCTTCTTGAGTTTTTATGCTCGGTTGGAGAAAATAGAAGCCTTCACCTGAAGATGTTTCGAAGAATCGAGGATCTTCGATAAAGTGGGAGACGATGTTGGAAAAGGAACGAATATCTGGAATGATTTGAAAAAGGCTCTGCTCACATTGTTCTGTCTTGGAATCATCTTCGGAAATGGTATTGCTTCATTTTATAGATTCGCATTCTATTCAAATTTAAAATGATCTCTTTCATTTTCATAAAAGAAGCCAGCCATGAGTGTGTGTCAATTTTTTTTTTTCAGTTCAAGCGTCAAATTGACACAAAATGCTTACTTTCATTTCGAAAAAATGCGATCAATGGTGAGTTTGTTGGAATGTGTTGTTTATAACTGTTGAACCCTAGTTGCGTGATAATTTCATTTCGGTATCGGACAATTTTATTGAATACAATAAAATTCAACTTGATAAATAAACAAGTAAACTGAATAAATTGAATTCACTGGAGTAGTTATACTTGATACTCGATGGAGAGGCATATCAGTAAGAGAGATGCTTCATCGACGACTCTGTTGTAACTTTTCTTTCTAAACACCCTGTATTGCTTTTGTGGTAAACACTCAGCTTCCTAATATCCCTCCCTTACCTCCATCAATAATCCCTTAAAATGTTACCCAATTTAATACAAGGACTTCCTTCAACCCCTTCTCCCCTTCCTCCTCTTTCTTCCCCAGCCTACTTCATCACCTACCCTTACTCGATAGTGTTGTGACGTTGTCCTTAAGCATGTTATGCAAACCACTTGGCCCTTCGACAACCACACTTACACCCGTGTAAGACTAGAAGCCTATACCGTCATTGCTCAAGGCGTTGTGCGACAAGAAAATCACCATTAATTATACAATCGATTAGCATCATTGCTGACGGTATATTATACGGGTACATTGTAATCGGATTATATCAGTTCAAAAGCGGGGTATTTAAAGGACAAAAGCAGCTTAAAATCAGGGTTTAATACTATTAAGTATTGTTTTGGTTATTGTTGAATGTTTAGTTGATGACGGTAATTCCAGGTAATCGCCTGAAAACAGCCTGGTAATAATTATGTGAGGAAAAATTGTGCTCTGATGCTTAGTAATGCTTAGTGATGCTGAGAATATTTTAAATAGTTTCGAAATATTATGCTTGGGTTACGCACCAGATTGTATTTTTATCATAAATAAATCGCACAATTATCTGCATATTCATCGATTTTCTTCATATTTATCTTCACTATCACACATATCTTCACATCTTCATATTTTCTTTGATTTTTATTCATATTTATCGAGGTTCTATCATGATTGTTTCGATTTTTTATGGGTTTCAATCTGATCACAAATAAACCACCGCTCATATAAAAATAATGACCTATCGAACTATAGATGCAACATGATTTATTGATGTCTCGTCTATCAAATCTTATATAGCCCTAGGCTTATGTGTATTATGGTTCAAAGAAGTAGAAAATATGTTCCAGTCTAGTCAATAATTGTCGACTTACTCTTGATACAGATTTTTTAAACTCTGTATAGGTCTACATACTGAGATGTACACTCACAAACATACATATTGGTGATTCGCTGTACACCTACAAAATCAATATTGGTTTCATATCAATATTGATTGATCAATTTTGCAGTTAGAATTTTAAAATGATATCCAATATATCAAAAAAAAATGGATCAAAAAAAATCCACCGAGAGCGAAATATTGATAACGAACTGAAATAAGATGGGAGTCCCACAAGGATCCGTACTAGAACCTGCATCGTGTTCTATTCATACATCAAACAAAACGATCATGAATGAAAATTGCACCAATATGAGTACATAATCATATCTACAGTATTTGGAGATACGTTATGGAATTTCAGTTGTATATTCGAAAATGGATGTGTCTTGAATTTCAGTGGTACAATGTGAGATTATAATGGATCATGACTGGACATAATCGGCCAATTCTCGACGAATGAAAGTTGAATTATCATCATTATTATTCTATTATAGATATCGATTATATTAACTATAGCGTGTATGGATGAATGGATAAGGGTGTGTGTCTGTATCTATTTTAATTTAGGTGTAGTTTTCTGTATCATCAATTTCAATGAACCCGCAGACAAATCAACATTCTTGACTTTGCGGGTCTTCAAAATGTGAACATTTAGTTTGATATAATAAGAGACAAATTATTATCATAGCTGGGAAAACGCCATATATGCGTTGTTAGACGAGTGGATAGTAATAGTATGGGTAAAAATAAACAAAAACTGCTCCGAGTGGTACCAATTTAGCACATTTTATGTTTTTTCTTCAAAATGGCTGACCCGATCAAGCTGAAAACTTCCAGATATGTGAATCAGAATTTAATTCAAATCCACGCGAAATTTCATTTTTTGGGGAAATAAAAATATTTTCTTCTTTTTCCGTTGTGTTATTCTAACGGGTATTTTTGAAATTTTTTAAAATTCATAAAAATAAAAGTCACCACCCGATAATGCTACAAAACTTCACAGATCCAAGTAAGATGAGGAACCATAGTAAAAAGAGTTTGGAGTTGATATCTGTAGCCGTTTGACCTATGAAAAACCTAAAAAATAAACCTAAAAAAAAACGAACACCAATTTTTTTCATTATGTCCAATTGAATCCTCATTAAAGCTCGTCCAATGAAATAAAGAATAAGTACTCACGTTGCGATATGTTGGTCTTCTTGATAGTGGGACAGACTCTCCACAAGCCGATCTTAAACGTGATCGTCGTGTGTTGTTCCGAGTTCTGCAACCTCATTGGCTCCCTCGTGAATAACCACACGTTACTGACGAACGCTGTCATCAGAGTCGCGAGAGACAGAAGTCCCCACAGCAGACCCAACCGAGAGAGAGCACTGCTCGAACTGGCGTAGCACATTGTTGTTGACAATATTTAGAAGAAGACTACAACAATTAGTAAAACTGAGAATCACAACACTTGATTGAGAAATATTTTTAGTTCATTGTTTTTGTGTTTCACTTCACTCGAATGGAATATTAGAGTAGTCAGCGAAATTTGGATACACTATTATTAGTTCAGAGATGATCTCTGAGTAACTTTTAGTTATTTTTTGTTACTATTGATGGTTTTTACACTTAACAACTCGTTTAAAATCAACGAACTACACGTATACATCTTAACAATACCAGTACAACATTTATGACATTAGTTTTCACTCAAATTTTGGTTTTTGAACCATCATTTTATCCACTATCTACTTATGCAAATGTTGCCTGAAGTATTCACAAAGATTGATGGATTTTTTGTGGTCACTTTCTAAAATATTATTTATATTTGACTATGTAGCACTAGCGTAACTCACACGAAAATATAATACACTCAGTCGTTGCTCAAATGAAATTCGAATCCAGCTCAATAACTGCTCTGAGATATAGTTCACCAACATTCTCAAATTGTTTTTGAGAAAAAGTAATTTCATGTAGAAAGTTTAAAAGTTCTATTTCAGTAGTTCATGATATTCAGTTTACTTTTTCAATATACTGTACGAAGAAGACCGTACAATACATCAATTATAAAGTAGTAATGAACGTTAACAGCACTATAGCAAAGAACAAACGTACGTACAAGTGATCCCGAATAGGCACGTTATGCCCAGTTTAATAAATGATCTGTACAAAAAACGTTTCGAAAATGTGTTTCAACATTTGATAGCGGTGAATTATGGAATTGTGAGCCCATTCAATAATCTTGAATAATTACTCTTTCGTGTAATCAAAAACATTTAGCACTATACCTGTTAGATTTTCGAATGGTTACAAGAAATCAAATCAATATAATATAATTCACCAGAAATTAATATATATTCTTAAAATATTATTGAAACGATGAAATCTTACTATCAGATATTATTATCGTTTGTAATTTTGATGATGGGGAAACATTTCACAATAATTGGTAGAATTAATCCATGAATTAATTGATTATGATTATATTTATTGTTCAGTGATCTGTCTCACATATGTTACTGACTGGCCTATTACGGTACAGTTATTCCTCGCTTTATTTTCACAATCCACTGGGTTTGAAAGGAATGCAGCTGTTCAAACAAATGTATGTTTAGTTTATTAATTTATGAATGACAGCTTGTTGATTGACAGTCAATAACGTTCTGGGGTATTTTTGTTTCACTTGAACTTTTTGTTTTTTATAGTATATTTTTGATCACCGATCAGTCAAAAAAAAGTTCTGGACGCGACATTTTTAAAAGTATATTTAATATATACACACTTTTTCAACTTTATGAGTATATCAGTGTTATAAGAGAGTTATTTTAATTATGGTGGTAATTTATTATAACGCGGAATTGAAAAATAATTTTTCAAACCTATTTTTATTCCGTATTCAATTCCCTCACTACACAATAATTAACGCTTCCACTTTGATGAGGAGAAATTTGTTGCTTTTGTAGTTTGATATTCAAGCTGGTATAGAGTTCCGTACGACACATTATTCGATTCCAACTGATGCTTCCTGGAAAAGAAGAAAGTGATCAATAATTAATAATCGTTTCGTTCATTGATACAAACATTATTCTCATCACAATTTTGTACAGAGTACGGGTCAAAAATCATCCCAACCCATGCTGGTATAACACCAATGTCCAAAAAAATGAAAAAAGGAAAAAAAAGTGTAATAATAAAAAAATTGATTCATTCGCCTGACCCGTATATTATGTACATGAATCTAAAAAAAGGGAGAAAATGAGGACTGATTTTTTTAGGGTGAGTGAGATGGGAGAAATCGCTACGCTAATCTAAGAATTCCAATTACTCTTCCTTCTACAAAACATTTCATTTTACATTCAGTCGTACTTATGTAGAGAAATAAGTGTATAAGAATAATAATAGTTGTGTCTTCAATTGTAACTCATATGTGTAAAATCGTCTCTATTAAGATCTCTGTCCATATTCGGGTTGCCGATGCGACACAGAATAATGAAAAAACAACAAGATACAAAATATATAAACACAAATAATAAAATAAAAGAATGGATAATGATTAAAAATACAATAGCAGAATGTTCAACTGTAAAGTTCACCTGCAATGTGTGTAACACAAATGCATGTAAATGTAAAAGCATTACCGAATTAACAAATAATATTCACAAATGTAACATTTCGTTTCCGAGGGTGAGTGCATTAGCCGGAAGCACATTGAATTGGATGCATCTAAAAGGCTTGTATTTGCAATAAAAAGCTGCATTCATGTACAACTGCATTCAGGACTGCACTGAATAGCTTTCACCATATGAAATACCACGACTCGCTCATAATTTCATCTGGTTTATTCCATACATGTCACAAGAAAATCAAAAGAAAACAGGAACAGAATGCGAATACAGCATCCTGAAGACATCTCATCAGGATAATGAGATTTATATATTTATATATATATATATATATATATATATATATATATATATATATATATATATATATCAAATAGAATGACAGTTGAATATAGATCCGTTGATGGTAGAAAAAGGAAAAAATATCACCTTCTCAATTTGACTCCAACTCTAGTGCTTTTTATTTATTGTTCAATTTTCAATCTCTATGTAGAGAAAAACAGCCCCTTCAAGGAGTATATAATAATTTTACTGATGTTATATCATTCATAATACGATTTTCGAAAATTAGGAGCTGGCAATATTTTTTAATTGAATTCATCCATTTTGATTTTGAATAATCTTTGAGCATACTTCTGGAAAATTATTAAAATGTCGTATGGAGTTTAAACTTGGAAGTACTCTCACTATGTTTGTTCATCATATTTTTCAATGAATTTATTGATCTCTCAGTATGAAAATGAAAAATACATGTAATTAACTTCACGGGGCCCATTAAGTCATTACACAATCAAATCTTCTCTCAAAAGTTCCATATCAATTCCAACTCTTACGTTCATTGGTACCCCAAATACCCGGAGATATTGACACATACGGTAATCTAACAGAATTTATGAATGAAATATCTCACGCATTTTCTTGCTTTCAAAAAACAATACACAGTTTTTCTCTTAGTAACTAATAAACAGCAACAACAATAACAGAATGGCACTCCACATTTCGAAAAAATACAAACCTATTCTAAAAGGCCACCATCATTCTCCAGCTCCATATATATACCACGCCAAGTTTTTCAAAAGCATGCGTTGATGATATTTAGCCAATTCCACGGTTTTCCAAAAGGCTTTAGAACTTGAAGTACCCAATTAGTTACAAAGTCTTTTCTAGACGGATTTTAGTACTAAAGTCGTTGTGACGTAGCCCAAGTGGTATACGTAGGTGAAAGGAGGGTTGCTGGGTGGGGGGGGGGGGGTGGCATGCCCAAGAGGGCCAACGCCGTTACTCAAGGTGTTTTTACACAGGGCAATACTCACTCACACATAGACACTCACACACACACTCACACAGGGCAGTTTTAGAAAAGAACCAGTGCAGATTGTATTTACTGATAAATGATATAACATATCGCAGTATGCGATGGATATCTACAAAAGGAAGTGAGAGAAAAGGGGATATAGTCTGGCAAACGGACAAAAGATCTTAAATTATATCCTGGGGGCGGGTCGAGGGGTAGTGGGGGAAAGGGGAAAGGGAAAGTGTGATTCTTCAAAGTACATACTATAGCCTTTATAATGTCAAAGGATTTTCTGTTGAAAAACCATGAATTCTTGTTCATTTTTATTAAAACGAATGTTCTTACAACTCAGTGGGTCTTTTGGGTTTTTTGTTTCCAGAATGTCTGAGCTTTTATTATTGCCACCATTAGCTCCAACGAGCAAATGTGTGTAATGTTATTTCCATCAATATTGTATTTTATATTATAAACGTTTGTTAGAACGTGAAGTGTTGTACAAAACAAGGCAGAACTATGAAGATTGTATTTTGACTAAGTAAATATTCATTGATTTTTCGAATTGATTTATTGAATTTCATTGATTTATTGGTTATTATTACATGTGTACAGGAATACGGTACATAGTTCATAACAAGTCAGATGGGTGATAAATATCACAGTTTGTAGGATCACACACAGTCATATGTAAAAACAACATCGTGGAGGTAGTCAGATATAGAGTAAAAACAATCTTCCTGAAGATATGAATTTAAAGCTAGTCTGAAAATGGTCACATTCGAAAGAGATTTTATGTTACATGGAAGTCGATTCAAGATAATAGTACACATATGAAAGAGGCCTTTAGAATAACTAGGAAAACGTCTTATATGCGTTGTGAGATGAGCTTAGAAGTATGGAAATGTAGAATTAAGAACATTTTGTTAGCCCAATGCACATATACAGGCCATGGATCACTTCAAAAGTCAAAAAACCGCGGCTGTCTGTTGGTATATGGACCTTGGTTTCCAAACAATTATACCAGTGCCTTCTTCATATCCGTCACAGATTTTAAACGTTTTAATTTATTGGTGACACTTGTTGCTCACATTTAATAGTTTCTTAATTGCTTTCTTAATTGCTTTTATTGATGTGTAAAAAAGTACATTTAAAATGAGTTTTCTTCGTTGTTTCACATCCGATTGTCTCACAAATCGCTTAAAATATGTATGATAGATCTTTCCACATTCAGTATGAATTTGAGAGCTTCTGGAAAATTTCGGTTTTCCAAGTATTTCTCCCCGGCCTATTTTTATGGGGAATTTCCATACTGTCCAAATTTTTTCCGGAGACACCGTTTGACCGATTTTTCTGAAAAACAATCCCAACCTATTCTGGTATAACACCAATCTAGGAAAAAAGTTTCGAGATGGTTGAAACTTTTTCCTGACCTGTATGCCGCGTACAAAATTACACACAAAAAAACAAACAAAAAAACAAAAAAACAAACATAAAAACCAAGCCCAAAATTTTTCGGTAAATGGAATGAAAATCTTCGCTACGCTCATCTAACTATGGTGTCGTGCCTGTAGGTTTCCTTTATGCCATTATATCATCAATATTGACGGATTTCAATGTTGACGGCTAATATTGATCGTGTACGGCGTGTTTTAACATCATTTTCCAAACTAAAATCGTACATCGACTGTAAACTATCCATACATTGGTCCATTACACTACAGTGATTATTATTATTATTCGTAGATTGTCTGTGTATGTACGCCGAAGACCTAGTACTACAATAACAGTGACCTATCATCATAACTTCGTAATCTAAAACATTTCCATTATATTACGTCTAGGAGATATTTGTGTGTGTAAATGGTGGAAAGCTCTGAACACGATATATGCTGTAGGCCTAGCGGCTGGGTAACTCGATATGAACGCTCACTCTACAACAACTAACGTAGAAAGTCAGTGATGTATACTAGAACTATATTGGTGCAGACATTATAGTTTGATCAGACAGGTTTAAAGGACATGACAACCGGGAAACTAGATTTTATTGGATGATGATATTTATTCTCCGAATTTCAGAGAAAACTAGAAATCATCATCTCGATTTCAGAAATTACTAGGAAAACGCCATATGTGCGTTGTTAGACGGGCGGATAGTATTAGTATGGGTAAAAATGGGTAAAAACTGCTTCGAGTGGTACCAATTTGGCACATTTTATGTTTTTTCTTCCAAATGGCTGACCCGATCAAGCTGAAATTTCCAGTAATGTGTATCAAAATGTAATCCAACTTCATGGAAAATTTCATTTTTTTGGAAAATATTTTTTTTTTCCGCTGTGTTATTCTAATGGGTATTTTTGAGATTTCTAAAATCCATAAAAAAAAGTTACCTCCCGATAATGCCACAAAACTATACAGATCTAAGTTGGACGAGGAACCATGTTGAAAAAAGTTTGAATTTTATAGCTCTAGCCGTTTGACCTGTGGAGAACCGACAAAAAAACATAAAAAAAGAAGAAAAAAATAAAAACGAACACCAATTTTTGTCAGTATATGTCAAATTGAATCCTCGCTAAAGCTCGTCTGACAATTCACTCATCCACCAGGACCCAACCCGTTTTCTGAGTCGTGACAGCCATACTCGATTCTGTTCATCTTTCTGTACAGAATCGGTGATGCCTACGTCATAACTCGTGTACTCTAGAGCACAAAGAATTTTTCATTTATTTATTTATTTATCATGTCTTATTTACATAGGCGAAGTTCGGTCGTAGTTGACCGCTCTTCCACTCAACCTATTTAAAATACACTATATCGATTGAAAACCAAGAATAAACATAACACCATAAAGTATTATGACCAAAAGTAAGCTATATGATCATATTATGATAATTAACAATACATAATGAAAATCAAATAATAATATTTCAATAATAATAGATGCTTAGTTATAACGAATAAATTATTTACACGTGAACTGCGTATTGCTATAGCAATTTCAATGTACCATAGTAATAGTACTACTAATAGTCTTGTAACTTAGTGGAGGTAGGCCCTATCCATCAGCTGGAACTGCTAATATTACTATCGCTACGCTACAAAGTTAAAACAAAATAATAATACAGAATATTAGTTGAGAGAGTATATAATTGAAATACATTAGTGACAAGAGAATATGAATAGAACAATATAGTATACTGAATAATATAGATAATTGATTATAGGTTTCAATTATTTGATTTATAAAACAGAAGGTTTCTGAATTTATAATTTCTTGATTATGGTTTCTGAAATTGAGAGAGTGATTTCTAATTTCCGTGAAAATTGGGGAAATAAATAATGTCATTATTCATTGTAATCTAGTTTTATGGTTGTGATGTCATTCAAGAGTGAACAGGATTTTAATTTAGAGATATATTGTGCAGTTTTTTTGAGAAGATATGCGATATTCATAATGAGAAACACATATATATTATATATATATATATATATATATATATATATATATATATATATATATATATATATATATATATATATATATATATATATATACATTGTCACCTTCAAAAACTATTCAACTAATTTTTCATGGTTCACACAAGTATTCGCAAAGAATACAATTTGTCTACTGTTTCAGAAATGTCAAGGTAAATATATCCGAAAGTAGTAAATCATATAGTTAAGTTGATCGAAGCCATTGTAACTCTGGGAGCACCATCAGAAAATTAACCAAACACGTATTTTAGTTTTATCATCCAACTTGGTATCACCTACAATCTAATCTAGATCTACAATCCACAATCTAGATCTACGATCTAATCTATCTTCCATAGCCTTAATTGGGGAACAATTTGATTCTGTATCAAGTTTCGATGTTATTAGAAAAAAAAAGAAAAAAAAAATTTGAGATGGATCAAAATTGGATTTGATCGATGTGCTTCCTGATGAGAGTGAAAATTTCTGAATTCTGAGTCAAATAAATTTATACTCTCAATTCAATTTTAATTTCAATTTCTTTCTATAGTATGATGATTTTTAAATCATCTAATAGTATTCGTTGGTCATTGTAATAAAACCAACAATTTGATTAACATTTTCATTCACGTTCATGAAATTCACATTCGTCTACCTAATCAAATGTGCTGATTCTTTACATACGAAAACCCTAGCTCTAAAAGTATTTCTTTCCTCAATCCAATTTTGCATTCTATTACCTTTACGTATACACAAACAGAACCATATCGTACATTGCATCCATATTTATGACACAAATAACAATTGTAGAGGAAACCTGAACATAAATACTTGTTCCGTGACGAAAATCCATTCCCACACATGCACGAGATAAGAAGTTTCCGAGCGACCGTCTCCCATATAACACACCAATAGAACGCGGGTGGTTCGTGCCTTCTTCTTTCATGGATACAAGTTTACCTGAACATACCAACATTTCCTAGCACGATGAACATTGCTGGCAAATTACGTTTCTATAACTCAGGTAATGACTGCCATTAGAGTAGAAAATGGCGAGTAGAAATAACATCGTAACCCTCTCAACCAGCATCTGATATTGTATCTTCCTTTAGACACCATGTTACGGGGCCTACCAGTGGTGCCGTGATGGACATTTGTATGAACATTCAGTTTGTGATAAACTGGGCAAACGAATCGTATATCTAGTGAAATAGGCGAGATATTCATATCAGTAATATATGTGTGTAAAATCTTTATGAAGATATCTGCCCATATTCGGGTTCCCGATGCGACACAGAATAATGAAAGAACAATAAGATACAAAATAAATTAACACAGATAAGAAATAAAAGAATGGATAATGATTAAAAATATGAATATATATATATAATATATATATATATATATATATATATATATATATATATATATATATATATATATATATATATGTATTATATATACATATAAAAATATATATGAATATATATTTTTTCAATGTCGCTTAACGACCCCACCAACAGCTAGGTTATACGGGGATACGAATGAGCGGATGGTAATGAAACGATGAAACGATGAAGTATGATAGGTGAAAGGACGTTTACAAAAACTCATGCCTAATGCGGGACTCGAACCCACGCCCAACGGTGACTTCAGTTACTACCGCTAGCCATAGTTGACTTAGCCACCGGGGCGGCTGAAATTCGAATTCAACAGTTCAATATTTCGTAATATAATACATTCATTTCTATGGAAACATCCAAACTAAATTTCTATGAACTTGACGGGGGTCATGTAATGAAATGAGTGATTTGGTTCAGAAAAAAAAGGAATAATTTCTGGTCTTTTTTTCATCCTGGTATATTTGCAAATTATGATATCAATGCCTGAAAAAAGATTCAAATTGATTGATTACTCAGTATGATCCACTTATGGCGCGTATAAAAAAAAAAAACATGGAACGTATTGAGAATTTTTTCCGCCAATTGAATGGCAAAACACAAATGGAAATAAATGGAAAATCAACACAACATTAGATGGCGTTTTCCAGAATAAATATTATCATTTGCTGGATGTACGTACATAGATCAAAGACATATCGGATCAAATGCAAATCGGATTTTCATCAGTTTGTTTGTCATACTATTTTTGGTGTGATCTACACGTGTCGCCAAGTGTAATCGATCGGCATAAAACATTTCCTATTCAATTCTGCGTATCAATGAAGATTCGGATTTCGGAAATAAATTGTTGACAAAAATAGTTGTACGTCCATTTCGAAGTGGGAACATCCCCCCTCGACTACTCCACTGCACGACTGAACCACCGGATATATAAGATTTGTTACTGCAAAGATGGGTCACTAATCCAGTTATTTGCTCTTTTCCGTAAATCTTTCACACTAAGATGTTTGTTTCGTAACGACACAGCGTCATAAAACGAGCTCTTTGGTTTGAAGTATGAGGCAAGTAGAAAGAAAAGGAGGTTCTTTGAGGACTAATGGCTTTTGTTATGTGAGTTAGCGTCATGGTTTATTCTTTCAACCAATAAAATCATCTTTCATTGAGCATGCGCATTAAGTTGATTAGATTTGAATATTTCGAATGTTGACTGATGAAGGATTCGATATAGGATATCCACTAATAGAAAATAATATCTATATACTATAATATTATCCAACATTGGAATGATTCGTTTGAGCTGGTGAGGAAACACATAATCGATGATTTTTTCTATCCACTCGAACTAGAACTCGAGGATTTCAACTTACCAGTTTATGTATAAGTTACCAATTGATCGAATGGAAGTATAGCGAGGAAGTTTTGGAAAAAATCGATATCGAGGTAATAGATCAAGAGGGAAAATAATTCAAAAATGAGTTTGACGCTTTCACGCACTATACTACTTTTGATTTGTTCTCTATATCCTTCAACTCATCACTTTAATTTCATCACAATTTGTTAAGTGAGCTATATTATGACTGTTTATCTTCCTTAGTTGACACCTGTGGTGTTCTGGTCAAAAGATCCCAACTTGTTTCTCAGCCTCGATCAGGGAACAATGACAATCGGGGTTGGTTTTTATATTTTTGTATTTTTATTTCATGTGGCATACAGGTCAGGAAAAGCTATCAATATGCTTGAAACTTCTGCTGCACATTAGTATCATACCACAAATTATCGGGACTGTTTTCAGGAATATCAATTGGAAATTTTTTTCCAAAAAATACAAAAAATACTTGATGAACCAAAAAAATTCATTCGAAGGCTCCTAAATTTGTAATCCAAATAAAAACGACCATCATACACATTTTCAGTAATTTCGATTAATCGGATGAGAAATGACTGGAGAAAGAGTCAATAGTAGTAATTATTTGATCGAATAATTTCCTCAAAGAATCAACAGATTACAATGATCAGTAGCATCATTAGTGAAGAATAAGGGTAGCAGCAGGTAGGGTTTATTTTGAGAGAAATAAAGTCTGTAGTTAGTTAGCTTGAATATAAAAATGCAATATATATTATATTCTATATTTGTATACTTCTTACCTCATCTCACAACGGATATACTGCGTTTCCCTAGTTACAACAAGAAGCCAATGGTACCCCTTGATCCAATTACATTGATTATCTGAGGAAGATGTAGGTCTTCACAAGTTTAACAAGCAAAACTAATTTCAAAAGATTTTACTCTAATAAACTTGTAAAAAAACATATAAAAATATTATCATTTTCTTCAGCTTTCATCGTTGATTCACTAACTGCACATTCATCTAGATTCATACAACCGATGCTTATCATGACTTGTGACGTCATCCTCTTGTAGTACGTGACCTATTTACGTTCTTTAATTAGATGATGCTTCTTGAGACATATTTTATTCCATTCCGGAGATCAAATCATTTATTAATTTACTTCATATCCCCGGGAGACGTAATAAAGATTACTGAGAATTGGCATTCATTCCATTTCGATCAGAAACATAATCACAAAGTCTGAATCTATCGGATTAATTTTTAAAAACCTATATCATCTCAGTAAAATGATATACTTCAAGTTATTTGATCTATACTGAGTAGGGAATTGTGACTATCTTGTTACATCATAGTCGACTTTTTTACACTCAATTTACCATAAGAGCCTTGAATGAATACTGGGCACATATGATTGGTGAGAATAATACGAGAAAATTCACTGTTTTCATTTTATTTCAATTTCATTATTCTGTTCCATTATTGTTTAATTAGTTTCATTTAGTTTCAAGTTTAAAATACATATTAAAATCTACCACCTGTTACAAACTACTTGTTGGAACAAATAAATGAATAAATATGTGGTTGGTAATAATGATGATGATGATGTTCATGGGAGTCGATGAATGAGAATAGAAATGAGAATATTGGGAAATCATTCAAACAATTATCTACCATCAACGTTCAGATTAATTCCATATATATTATTTTTATATATTATTTTTATAATTTTCAATCATCAGTATCCTAATTTCAGTATATTATCGTTAATTATTCCAATTTTATCTCAATTTTATATCATTTCAATTTCAGTTATTTGATTATGTTTTATTATTAACATGGGGTGGTAGGATCGCCCTTGTGGTACCCCGTCCAAACGATCCTACTCTCATCCTTAGCCTTAATAGGGAACAATGATTTTGTAGCAAGTTTCGATGTTATTGAAAAAAAAAAAAGAAAAAAGTTTTATTATATTTTTCTATGTATTCTATATTGATTATCATCGTGTTAGCTATGGTGTCAGTGACCGATAAAGGTGCTTGTAAACAATCATAAATATGTTATTGGATTGATTTTTTCAATAATTCAATCGATTTATAATTGAGAACATTTGTGAAGATTTCTCACAGACTTTAGCTGGGCTCGAAAATCACGACACGGAATTTTTCAAAATCTTTTGAAGATAATATGTTGAACACAATACATCTCAATTAATTGCGATTGCAGAACTCTTTCTACAGTTTGGAAGAATTCTTCCTTTGATACCATGTTTTTCGTTTTTATATATGACTATGTGATTTTTTCGGATTTTTTTATCTCTTGACCTATTGATTGGATTATGCATATATTCTCATGTTGACAAACCATGAAATGAATGAATGAATAAATGTTGAGATATTGTTGAATATCCAGCAAATGATTATTCAAATGTGAATGAAACCAAAACCGCATCGAGGCACTGAAAACCCTTCAAAATGGTTCTAATCATTTGCCTTGACTTAATTGGGTAACAACAATATTTCACCAAGATTTCGATGTTCATTGAAAAAACTTCGAACTCATTCATCTACATTCTCAACAAACATCGCACGCAAGTGAATCCAATGTATCACAAATTCATAGCAAAAGAAAATATTTATATATTGTTGGTGGAAAGGCCGGGTTTTTTCATAGAATAATATGCTGCGGAAGTATAATCGTCTATAAATTGTCTGTATTATTGTGACATTTTGATCGCAACGACTCGTTGCTGATCCAAGGTTCGAATCCCGCGATGAGTATAGTGGTGGAGACTGTCTCTGAGATCTGGCCAATGCCAGTGAGGCAGAACGCGCATGCGTGTGCGAGGGTGGTTGCAGGAACTCTTGTTTGTCACTGGAGGGATGTGTTTTTAGTCATAGAGATTGTATTGCATTCTGTTTTGACACTTTGAAGTGTGAGGAAGGGATGTGATTCCCTGTGACCTCGACATAGTAAATTGTGTTTCACTATAGTTCCATATTTAGTTATAGTTATAAATAAACTCGATTATTGAAAACATAATTCTAGTTTCTCGTTATTTAGTATATATTCCATCCGTTTCGCCCCAGCTAAGAATCCTCACGTTGCAAGATGAATAATTTCATTCATCACATTTTCTAATCAGTTCATATACGTTCATTTACTGAAATTGATTGTTATCACGTTTTTATATTCTTTCACCATATTAGGCCTACATGCATATATTTCATATTTGATTTACTTTTTGCTTTTTCTACGACTATTTCCGTTATCTTGTTGTTCGGATTGCCCACTGATTGATCTGTTGCACTTCAAATCAATTGCGTGATTATTGATACTTCTTTATTTATTAGAATTATCAATTTGCATTATTTTAATAATATTTACATTTTGTTCGGAAAAAAAGTCCTGATCAATATCATTAGAGGCAGTCACCAAACTGTCGTGAATTAGTCAACATTCTTCTCATGTCAGCCCGCACACAAGAAATTGTTTTTTCTTACGCGGGCTTCTATACTTTTCTCCCTCCCTCTATTCATCAAACTCGACTACAAGACTGCAATTACATTTATTATTTATTACATTAGATTTCACCATACTTCCACGAACAGAATGACTTTATCTGCTTCATTTACTCATATCTGTATCCACCTCCAATTGATTTTAATGTTTATATTTATATTCATTCAATCTAATTGAAAATCTCTCAGGTCCAACAATCTATCCACCAAAAGTGTGTGTTAATTGTAACTATGTGCGAACAATGTAAAAATGCAAACTGTACATTAATTTCTTATGTATAGAATAAAATGAATTTTGTATTCGAATTTGAATTTGTATACGTGTATATGGTATGATTGGCAGCTGGCAACGGTCTCAATTGATAGTCTCCACTATTAATCACCCTTGTCTATCATGAGTCTCGATCCAACAACTCCCACGAATTTATATGCATAAAAACTCAGTTATACGTAGGCCTACTAGTATCCTTTGTTCTATTACCACTTTTTCATCAACTGTATCATGTGTCGCAAAAAAGTTTCCACCTAGGTTTTATTACTTTAACTGTATTATATGAAGCTGAAAGAGTTTTTACCTACGTTTTATTGCTTTAGTATTGGCCCGAGTGAGCAGCTATCTAACAGAGAAGAAAGAGCTGGTTTATTATTCATCCGATATTCTCAGTGAGAAAGAGTGACAAACAAAACGGATGAAAGTATGTTTATATCCATTTTATTGGAGAAACAATTGAGAATTATTCTTTTAGTGGCGAACCCGGTGGGTCAGTCAACTATCGCTAAGGGTAGAAACTGAACGTGGGTTCGAGTCCCGCGTAAAGCATGGATTCTTGTGAACGTCTTTTCACCTACCATCACTTCACAGTTTCATTATCACCCGCTTTTGTACCTCTGTAGAGCAGGTAGCTGTTTGTGGGGTCGTTAAGCAGCATTAACAAACTACACTTTTAGTGCAATACTTTTACTACCACTATTTTAAGAGTGGTAGTATCAAAAAACTCATTATCTAACGTAGTTAGATAGTAGGGTCTTTTATATGAACGAATACGAAGTTATTTTATATGAATATAAATCTCAATCAACAACAAATACTAGCCAAAATTTCTCAAAATAATTAAAAAACTCTTCTCAAAATGTCAGACCATCTGGAGCTGAAATATCTACGATATATTCATTCAATCGTAGTATGATCTATATTCTACGAAATTTGGAAGCAAAAATAAAAATGAACGCTCGCTTACGGAATGTGCGATAATACCGATCTCATTGATATTACACCTATTTTTCCGATGAACGCTGCTGGTATCCTCAATTTTCTTCTTGTCCTCATCATTATTCAATGTTCAAATATCTGACACGCCAACGCAAAACAAATTCCATCTCCTGGTGGATATAAAATATAATAATAATAATATATGCCCTTTGTAAAACTATATCTCCCATCATACCACGAGTTTTGTTACTCGTGTAGTATTACTAATACAGACATATCTCCCCAGGGTTGTAACATTCTATGGTTGTAGCAAGAAAGACAGAGATGATCTTGAGGAAGAGAGAGAAAGAAAGTTTTTTGTCGGGGAAAAAACAGGGTTAGAAGGGGTTATTGAAGGGGGTGACTCTTTCCTTCTAACATGTTTGACGTTTTCCAGGACTCAAGAGTCTTAGCTTTTTTCCGACGGTTTTCGTTTTAAGGGTCCAGTTAGAATCCCAACCACTCGAGAGAATCTGACCCGAGTTGGTTTCATATGAGGCGAATCCAGGAGGACGTGTTTCTCTGAGTCGGGAGATTAAAGTTTTGGAAGGGGAAGAGGGAATACCAGCATGGTGATGATGTTTAATTGAAGTTTCAGGATTAGACTTACTTATAAATGTTCTGTCAAGTTTAGTAAATACATGCGACGATATGAGAGAGAACAGAATAAGACAAATGAATCATTTCGGTTGTGAATTGGTTTGAATTATTTTTTATGTGAATGTGGAGTTAATTTTGGAAGTAGTTCACGAGGTTTTGACGGATATATAATACTTCTCTGGCATCCGGTTTGAGAGTTTGTTTCAATTCGATACTTCCATGTATATAACTCAGTCTTTGACAAAATATGTTGAGACATTTTATTCTCGTATTGTCATGTGATGAAATCTCATACAAATTGAACAGCGAAACATTTTTTTTCAAATACGTTAAGTCCTATATTTTACAATTATTAGACGAGCTTTAGCTAGGATTCAATTCGACATACTGAAAATAAATGGTGTTCTTTTTTATGTTATCTTTATATGTCTTTTTTATGGTTCTCCACAGGTCAAACGGCTACAGCTATCAACTTCGAACCTTTTTTCAATATGGTTCCTCATGTAACTTCGATCTGTATATTTTTGTGGCTTTATCGGGTGGTGGTAATTTTTTTCATGAATTCTAGAATTTCAAAAATACTTATAGGAAAACACAGCGGGAAAAAAAAGAAAATATTATTATTTTCCAAAAAAATGAAATTTTGCGTGAAGTTAAATTACATTTTGATACACATTTCTGGGAATTTTCAGCTTGATCGAGTGAGCCATTTTGAAGTAAAAACATAAATTGTGCTAAATTGGTACCACTCGAAGCAGTTTTCACACATTTTTACCCATACTATTACTATCCGCTCGTCTAACAAGAAACTAGGTGAAATATTATATTCTGAAATGAATATTGTATACACATTGTGATCCATCAGGAAGTTGATGAAATTTTTCGAATTATCCAAACAATTCTACAATGATTCCTACAAATCACGGAGTATAGGCATCTTTCTCATAGTAATACTATTGGAAAGATTTCAAGTGAGTATCTACAAAAGAAAAGTTTCTTCCACCAATATAATAAACTCGAACATCACATCATGTTCTATTAACTTCTGGTGTTTTCCGAGCATTAGTATTTCCAGACGAGATTTACTATTGGAAACACAACCACATTATTCGAAAAGTTAAAGTTTCGGAGTTAAGTGAAATTCCCGAATGATTTAAATGTATACTGTTCGTTAATCACTCTGTCCTTTTATAAGTACATTCATCATACATTTCTGTTCTATATTATTACCACCAAACGCAATGCCTCCATTTCCCAATTACGACTGAGGGTGGGAAATAATGATACGAGACTCGATGATAACATATTAATTAGTTAACCATTACTTAAGGTACAAAAACAGCACATGTATCCAAGGGTAATAACAAGTTAATTTGCTAATTTCTGCTCAATTCACTAATCATCACTTGGTACAACCGGCTCTGAGCAACACGAGTAGTTGTAAAATCCACTCACAAAAATGAATATTGTTTTTGACCTAGTTATTGATGTAATATTAATTACTGGGAAAACGCCATATCTGCGTTGTTTGACGAGTGGATAGTAATAGTATGGGTAAAAATGGGTGAAAACTACTTTGAGTGGTACCAATTTAGCACATTTCATGTTTTTTCTCTGAAATGGCTGACCCGATCAAGCTGAAAATTTCCAGAAATGTGTATCAAAATGTAGTTCAACTTCATGCAGAGTTTCATTCGTTTGGATGATGAAAAAATTTCCTTTTTTTCCCTGTGTTATTTTGATGAGTATTTTTGAAATTTCTGAAATTTATAAAAATCAAAGTTACCCCCCGATAATGCCACAAAACCATAAAGATCCAAGTAAGATGAGGAACCATAATATATAAAAGTTTGTAATTGATAGCTGTAGCCGTTTGACCTGTGAATAACCGAAAAAAAAACATATAAAAAACATGAGAACGAACACCATTTTTTTTCAGTATGTCAAATTGAATCCTAGATAGAGCTCGTCTAATAACAATTATGACTCTTGAAATCGTTTTGCTGTATTGAAAAGATCTACATTTCAATCAAATGAATACATATTTGATATGAATTGAAGGTTTTCATCTCGAACTGGTATAATTCCTGATTGACTGAAGTTTGTTATCCTTGAAAGGAAAGTATTGGAATACATTTCATTACTCATATACTAGTGAAATATGTATATATATATATATATATATATATATATATATATATATATATATATATATATATATATATATACATATATATATGTGAACGAAGATTTTCAGGGCCGCTGGTGGATGGTAACGATGTTTTTGCGGTAATTTGCCCTCTTGAGATGAGATGTGGGGGTTCTGAAAAGAACCTTTGGTCTCGACGTTTCGGAAGTCCTTGTACTTCCATCTTCAGGAGTCGGTCTGTCAGGTTTGCTGAGCTGGTCTGCTGGACTGGAATTTCGATCGCAGTCCAGCAGACCAGCTCAGCAAACCTGACAGACCGACTCCTGAAGATGGAAGTACAAGGACTTCCGAAACGTCGAGACCAAAGGTTCTTTTCAGAACCCCCACATCTCATCTCAAGAGGGCAAATTACCGCAAAAACATCGTTACCACACATATATATATATATATATATATATATATATATATATATATATATATATATATATAAAATATCATTGCTAATAATTTTCTCTTTGACAGACTAATTGAGTAAGAACATTTTCTCAGTATCTTGTTCCCAGTAATTAACTCTAATTCTCTGTGAAGTATAACTGTCACAGAAATCAAAGTATTTGAAACTGGTGAAAATGTAAATAACTTTTCAGTTGTTGTGTTCATCAAGAGAGTTTCAAAGAAGTGGCCTCCATATCATAGTAATAAAATATTATAGCGATAGTGAACTAGTGAATAAACTACTATCAAATCTTTGTGTATTGAGAACTCATCTTTGAGAATATATTTGACAATTCATCAATCATTGTGAATTAGGGTGAGGCAATCCTTAAAAGACACCGCAACCGTGGGACTGGATTTCAACGAATAATGACAATATTCATCTCCCTAATATCGAGGAAAACTAGAAATCGCCACTTCAAATTCAGAAATTAGAATCAAATTATTCGTCCTCCAGGCGGGCACCAGGCCGTGACGTAGACATTACTCGATTCTGTGTATGTGTCTGAACATGATCGGTGATATCTACGTCATAACTCGTGGTCTCTGGAGGACAAGAAAGTGAATAATAATTACTGAAGTTGAGATGATGATTTCAAGTTTTCCATGTAATGAGGGAATGAATATCATCATTTTTTATGGAAATCTAGATTCAGGGTTTTAATGTGCTTCAATATAGACTAATACATTATGGTCGACTTTAAGCACTGCATTGACGGAAAAACATGATCATAAAATAAATAAAAAATTTAATATGAGAAACAATGAACAAAAACAATGGAAAATGAAATTTAATATAGGTCTACAAAATGTTCGAGTGAAAGTGATGGCCGAAACAATGGACGTGCCAGACTAGCCAGACGAGCCTAGTATATATTCTGGTCTATCGTGGTGAAGCTGGGAAAACACAACTTGCCTCGTATATATTAGTTTGGAAATTGCTCACACTTTTTGCTCACACTCACATTTCTCCTCAATCCGATCATGGGCCACGGCAGGAAGAAATTTAAGGGGGGGAAAAAATATTCCTAACTCGAAAATGCACAAGTCCCGGTGGAAGTGGGGGAGAGGGCTCCCCAAATTTCTTGAAATTCCATCGTTTTATGGTGTTTTGGGAAGTTTTGTGACTATTTAATTAGCT
>OU015469.1:8734488-8786988 GCA_907164805.1 Brachyptera putata
CTAGACGTACTCACTAATACATAAACTATAGAGCTAACTTTTTCACACTGTGTTCTTTAAGAAACTTTAACTATGCAACTATGGGATATTGGCAAATATTGTCATATTGAATATCATATGGGATATTAACATAGAAAATAAAACGATTGCAAACTTTTGATGAAAATAGGAAATATATTTCGTAGAAATGTATGTTAAAGGTGAATATATTTTCGAATTGTTATTTCATCGCATAACTTATTTCATCAATATTTAAAATTGGCATTCTGCATATTGATTATTTTTTCATTTTTTCTTTAATCATCAAATAAACCCTATATCAAAACTTCATGATACCCGTTCTTGGGTCCCATTCTACAAATAATAAATGTGTCAATTCAGTGATAATAAGCGGATTACCCTTGGTTACCAATGACATTTTCGTACCTTATAATCAACAATGAGCTCAAATAATAAATTCTCGTCATTCGCGAAATGCGGACTCGATAAAATTTCACAATAATCCTATGAATGTGATTTCATTCATATTTCTTCCTAAAGAGATGCACATAGTATTCAATAACTAAACTTGGTGAACACTATCGTCATAAAATAATTCCAGACAAAATAGCAATATCTCTATTCATGAATTATATCTCCTTATTTTCACGTCATGGTACTATATATACGCGAACAGTACGCCGTCTAGGTACCGCTCTGAGAAACATTATGATCTATGAATAAACAAATTTTATGTATAAAATTATTTCATGGCTCATAAAAATATCAACACAAAACTTACACTCTGGAAATAATTCAGTTTTAAAATTATTATTGAAATTATATGATGCAGATGGAAGCCATTTTTATATGCCAATATTACGACACGTTATATGGAGAAACAATAAATAAATTCAAATTAACTATATAGCGAGATGAGAATTTTCTTCACGTCGTAAAAATTCCATAAATAACAAATAAGCTTGATGGATAGTGTACACTCGTGGACGTGAAGAATTACTTTTAAAGAAATTTAAATTCGAATTTGAATAATCTTGGGTGCATGATACTACTTGGTCTCACTACTTATTGTACTACTTATTCTGTCACTGAATGTACTTCTAGTGCTAACCTTCACTGTCTAATAGTTTCAGACAGTATTGCCATATTGAATATAAAAGAGGCCTGGATATCATAATATGATATCTTATCATAGAAAATAAAACTATCACAAACTTGAAAAAAATGAAACGGGAATATTTTTTAGAGAAATGTGAATGATTGGAAATATATTCTGAAAGAAATAAGAAATGATATTGGTGAATAAAATCATGTTTTAGACATTGTATGAAGTTGATAATCCAAAGAAGTGTCTATATACCACGGTCAAGGTGAAGGACGAGCAGCATTTCAGGATATTATCCATACGTTCAGGATGTGGGAGACAAGGATGTATAATTGACGTATACAGGATGTAATTCAAGTTCGTCCAGGAAATGATAAAAGGGATAGAACATATACATTCTCATTGCTATTTGCTATTTCTTTTCCAGGGTACAATTTAATGTGGCTTGATCGACTATGCTATGAGGAATCTTAATTCATGTACACATCCATTACAAGCCAGATATATGCAACGAAATATTATTGTACATGAATTATTCTATCATGTATAATGCATGGTTTACTTACACTAGGAAAACGCCATATATGCGTTGTAAGACGAGCGGATAGTAATAGTATTGGTAAAAATGGGTAAAAACTGCTTCGAGTGGTACCAATTTAGTACATTTTATGTTTTTTATTCAAAATGGCTGACCCGAACAAGCTGAAATTTTTTAGAAATGTGTACCAAACTGTAATTCAACTTCACGCGAAATTTCATTTTTTGGATTTTTTTTTTTTCTTCGTCTTGTTATTCTGATGGGAATTTTTGAAATTTCTTAAATTCATGATAAACAAAGTTGATCCCCGATAATGCCACAAAACTAAACAGAATTAAGTCAGATGAGGAACCATATCGAAAAAAAGTTTGAGGTTGATAGATGTAGCCGTTTGACCTGTGGACGACCGACAAAAAAACATAAAAAAAAAAAAAAAAAAAACATAAAAACGAACACCAATATTTTTCAGTGTGTCAAATTGAATCCTCGCTAAAGCTCGTCTAATTACTAATCTTCAAGCATCATGTAAACTTTAAATACACTACACTTTAAATGGTTTCGTTAAAACAGTTTGATTACAATTTATTATACCTTCGCGAGTGGTAAGATCGCCCTTGTGGTGCTTTGTCCAAACGATTCTGATTTTTCATTTTCAGAGAGAAAATGATGTTGCGTCAAATTTTCGATGTTAATAAAACAAAATAATGAAGAATTATACTGTAGAAGGTATAAGGTCAATCGTCCACTATATAAATTAGTATTTCTCGCCAGGAGAATTGAGTAGACCCAAATGGGCAAATGAAGTCACTCGCGTCAAATGGAGTATATTAACTCTTGAGTTATGTATGGGCAACCACTGTTTAGTATTAATATGCAATTTTGGTTGACGTTTTAATCAAACAGTAGGGCCTATAATAATTTGAATAATCAAATATTCTCGCTCTTCATTATTTTTTTTCTATTAAATTTAATCAGGATATGATAGCGTTAATATCTTCAGAATATTCAAGTTTCATGAATTTAACGTGTGTAAAGAGATGCATATTCTGAAGAATTAACGTGTTTTCTGTTATATTCATGATGTTATACAGTGAATAATGTAATATTATATGAAGTGGAATTCATTTTGATGAAGGTTATTATTCGCATAATAACCCCACGAACAGCTAGGTTATTTAGGGTATGCATGAACAAATGATTGATGAATTGTGTTCACGAAAACATATTCCCTATGCAAAACACATACGCCGTGCGGGGACTCAAACCCACGACCAATTTTACTGTTGTATCCAGAGAAGATAATTGGATAAGACTGCCAGTATCCAGACTGTGAAGTTGAATATGTTCATTCGATGAGAGTGAACTAAGACTAAATTTTACCGGATTAGAAAAAAAATCCTTCTTTGCTCAACAAGTCAAACGAATAAACTCATGTTGATGCAACTTACTCGCACATATGTTATTTTTTTTTTATGTTGCTTGACGACCCCACCAACAGCTAGGTTATACGGGGATACGAATGAGCGGATGATAATGAAACGATGAAGTGATGATGTGAAAGGACGTTTACAAAAACCCATGCCTTGTGCGGGACTCGAACCCACACCCAACGGTGACTTCAGTTACTATACCGCTAGCGATAATTGACTTGGCCACCCGGGCGGCTACACAAATGTCATCATCTAGCTCCAGACTGGATAAGTTTTAGGCGAAATCGGTGAACCTATTTTTGAGAAAAACTATTGAGAATGTTGATAACCTTAATAAAAAGAACCCAGAGGGAAAAATGTGGGAAGATATTTTCCTCGAATGAATTTAAATCTCCATGAAATTCAATTATACGATTATAAACCTATACGTGTATCAACTAAACCGTGAAAAAATTGGTTTGATCAACCAATTGGTGCTTTATAAGAAGGCTGTGGCAATGTGATAGTTCCGAAATTAAGGTGTGTATAGAGTAAATAATATAATTTGCGCATCGTACAAAGCATATACGGTACTGTGTTTTCCCGGTTTCATTCATTTTATGAGCCATTTCCGTCCATTTCAAGAGATTTAAATGCAAGTACGTACTTTCAAACTCCAGATATCTTCAGTGTATTTTCGATGTGAAGAAAATGCACTTTTCTTTATTTCTTACTCAGATCAGAAGTCGTCGAACAGGATTCATTCCTCTGATGTCACACATTGTTGCGTTATGTGGACAACAATGTCATCAAAATTGCATTCTTAAATTATAAAGTATTTTATTATTAGAATTTTCACAACTTTGTCAGTCTCTATAATAACAGGAGAAGCATGCTTTTATAAGAGAACTACACACATCTTGATTGTTATCTGTTGTACAAGCCTTAGGCGGGATTCGAACCCACGTCCAGCTATGGTTTCAGTTTTAAATAAATTTATGTTGATTTCTGGGGAAAAGTCCACTCTTCACTGACTGAAAATTAACTCATCTAAAAAAGAACTTGAACCATCATACCAAAAAAAAGCGAAATAAATTTATATTTCGCATCAGTATGGGTTGAATGATCCGCACTAAAACTCCTCCTCTAAAAAATCGTTCAGGTGTTAGCATTGGGATCCCGATCTTCCAATGAAACGTTCAAATTATATCGACAATTGGATTATTTATTGAGTACATCAAAGTTTGAATTAATTAGGTATAAATGACTATTATGGTGCGAAGTTATTGTTTTCCAATGAAATCTGCCGTGAATATGAATACGTAGAACTACCACTTCGAATTTGACTTGACAATTCAGTCACCTGATATATTATACTTACATTACATGTGAAATTAGTTGTATTCATAATTATCATTTAAGGGAGATCAGGGAAACCATAATATTTCCGGTGATGACAGAAGCAGTTTAAGTCTTGATTGAGCTTTAATAATTAAGTGTTTTGAAGTAAAAATGAGCCCACTAGTAGAAGTTCCTCATCAACATGTAACTTCATTATTGTATTTTTCTAATTTTGTATTGATCACAAAACAATTCTTAATTCATAATAATTTTATATAAAAATTGCACGTACGTTCATAAAAAAAACACTGTGAAGAATTCAAAATCAAATATTTACGCACATTGAATATTTGGATGCATGAATTAATCATCAGTAAATATATTATACATACGACAGTTGATCGATATAAATTGCACATCAGAGAATTTTTGATGCTATTTTGAAAATTTGACTATCGTCAAAGCTCTATGGAGGAATTTCTTTCATATTAGGATGAAACAATGTCTGCCTTTATGGAATTTGTGGATCATATATCCATTACCTCTGTTTCATTTTCAAAGCTGTCACATATTATAAAATCTGGAGTCTTTCTGAATAATTCAATAAGAATCAAACAGCAAGTACAATTATTGTCGTATTTTCAAATATGTGTTTTCCCAAATAAATTCGGTATATTAATACAGTAAAATTAAAAAATAAATAATAACAAACTCAAAGTGTGATGATGATTTCCATGAATTATAAATAATCGAAATAACCTCTACAAGAATAATAAATATATTAATAAATATCCTTACGTAAAACGTCGTACGGCGTCGCGACGACAAAATCACGTCACACAAAACGTTGTCAAGTATCGCGTCGACTATAACCAACAAGTGTTTGCCGGTTGGCATGCACCACAGCACTGACGCCAAGCGGCGTCGCCAGCGAACAAGTAGCGACTCTACCACCCCCCCCCCCACACCCCCTACAACATCCCCCTCAACCCCCGGCGTCGCACAGATTCGATCACGACAGACGTGCGTACGCACAGGGCTGCCACCTAGTAAGCTCCACAAAAGAGCGATTTTCGAGGTATAATTGATGTCAAAATGTACGTTGGATGACGTAATAAGAATGGTAGATAAATATTTTTGGGAATTCTGTGTGTTTTGGGTAATGCATATCACGTTTAATGAAAAAACAATTGGATTAAAATATATGGTTTAAAGCGTGAAAAAATTCTTATATTTTTTTTAATTTTGGAAAGCGATACTGACAACAAAACGTTCAATGATCTAGTCGAGCGGTAGCTTGACGGTAGCCAAAGTTCCGTGTGGAGCCAGCTACACGTCCATTATACATGTGAGGCCGTTCTGAGTTGAGGTGTAATCAGATTCCCTATTGAACTTCATTCTCTTTTTCTTCGTTAATTCTTTGTTTTCATTTCTCGCTTCCAAATCTTCCTTTCTTGTTGTGTATGGATCATTTTTTATTGAGTTTATCGACGTATTGTGATGATAACCAAGATCCATTGGAATCGGAAGTATGATTAATGAGATGATGGAATGATGAGATGAAGGTTTTCCCGGAAATGGATATGATAGTGCAAGGGAAGCAGTCGTGGCCTATATTGTAGGAACCATTTCTTCTTCAAATTTCAATATATGTCTTGGTGTTGGTTTTCAATACTGGGAAAACGATACGCCTGTAAGATGAGTGATGTATACGTCTTTTTGTGAAAGTCAATTCAACCCTGATGTTATCGACTCGACGCCTTGATTTTGGAACTGTTAATCACGATTTTCCTGACCCACTTTTTTTGAGTATTGATTCAGTTGTTTCACGTCCAATTTATTTCATCTTAGATCTTCCAGAAAGCTTCCAGCTTCCAAATCCTGCCTCATAATTATTT
Organism: Brachyptera putata; assembly: GCA_907164805.1. Classification (NCBI taxonomy): domain Eukaryota; kingdom Metazoa; phylum Arthropoda; class Insecta; order Plecoptera; family Taeniopterygidae; genus Brachyptera; species Brachyptera putata. Next base: position 8,740,780 of record OU015469.1, read on the forward strand.
TCTTCAAAACAGCTGCTTCGGTTATTATTGGTTATTGCTTGCTTAACGACCCCACCAGCAGCTGGGTTATATGGGGGTACGAATGAGCAGGTGATGATGAAACTTTCATAAGTGGATGGACGTTTTCAAAAACCCATGCCTTATGCGGGACTCGAACCCACGCCCAACGGTGACTTCAGTTTCTGAAGCGGTGCCTCAGCTGACTGAGATACTGAGGGTGGCCAACTGATCCGATTTATGTGAAACTCGGGAAAAAACGTGTACCATTCTTATTTTCAAAATATGTGAAACCTTGGATCCATTCGAAGAAAAAATGTACCACAAAATGTATCCTCTGTGTTTTTCTTATATTTGTTTGTTTTATATTTCAAATTGATTTTTCTCGAAAGAATATTACTACAAAAGTTATTCACAATATGAAAAAATGAGTAGGGAACAACAAGGTAATATTTCGAAAGAAATGATGTGACAAAAATTCCTGGTGGGCATTGTTGATAAAATGCTTACCATAGGTTTTCTCGTTTTTGATATGAGGTGTTTATTTTCTGATGAGATGCTCAGTTGAGCTTATTAACAATAAAATATGGTTTCCAATATTATTAGACGAGCTTTAGCGAGGATTCAATTCGACATACTGAAAAAAATTGGTGTTCGTTTTTATGTTTTTTTTATACATATTTTTTGTCGGTTCTTCACAGGTCAAACTGCTACAGCTATCAACTTCAATTTTTTTGAATATGGTTCCTCATCTAACTTAGATCTGTATAGTTTTGTGGCATTATCGGGTGGTAACTATTTTATGAATTTTAGAAATTTCAAAAATACCCGTTAGAATAAATGACACAGCAGGAAAAAAAGAAAATATTTTTATTTTCAGAAAAAATGAAATTCTGCGTGAAGTTGAATTACATTTCTGGAAATTTTCAGCTTGATCGGGTAAGCCATTTTGAAGAAAAAACAAAATGTGCTAAATTGGTACCACTCGAAGCAGCTTTCACCCATTTTTACCCATGTTATTACTATCCGCTCGTCTAACAACGCATATATGGCGTTTTCCTGATATAATTCAGAACGTAAACTTGACAGCAGGTCTTGTGGCTCCCAGATCTTATATTGCCACAGGTAAGCTGTGAAACGATGCGTACCACGAGGATTGTATTCGAGGAATATGAAATAATGAAAAAAGTGTTGCCGAATTCCTGCTGTAGCTTTCCAGTACATGTCATATAAACTCTCTCTCATCTTACCACGCATATGCTGCGTATCCCCAGTGAATGAAAATAGCAAATATTGCTTTGAGATATCTCGCACGTAGTTTCCATTTTCACGAAGACTTATTCTTATCTAGATGATTCAACAACAAACAATCATATTTCACGGAATTTCAATTTCGAAACAAAAAATCTTACTATAGAACTATAATGTATCTTTCACATCAATCAAAAGCTTTTCATAGTATCGAGATGAGCAAGAATGGGAATCAATTTAATTGTGAAACAATTAAAATATAAGCAATATTGTCATAATATTCATGACTTACTTGGATGAATTATAAAAATGTGCGTATTATACCGTACTCGATCCTTATCATTATGCTTTCTCATTTTTCTCATTGACGTTCTATATAATTAATATATATATATATGTATAATTTATATATATTATAAGCTTAATACTTATCGTGTATCCATCACTGATACATAAAATAACATTATTCATAGGGTAATATACTATTTATATCAGATCATTTTATATTTACATTTATTCTCATATTGTTCTATATTTTTCATTATATTCTATACACTAATGAGAAAATGCACATGTGCATTCCCTGAGGAGCGGAATATGATAAAATTCACTCGAGTCACAGAGTAAGCAAATTCATCCTGATAATCTTGCAGGTGACATTTAATATATTATCTGCTATACCAACACCATCCATAATATGTTTCATCATTTTATCATTTATCATTTATCATTTCATCATTTTACTATGTAGAAAAGAATCATCGAATTTTCCTCCATACCCGACATCGTTGGATGGGGAGATCGAAATGATATATATATATATATATATATATATATATATATATATATATATATATATATATATATATATATATATATATGTATATATATATATATATATATATATATATATGTGTATATATATATAATATATATATAGGCTTTACTTCACTCAGAACTTCGAACGTGAACTCTTCTAAGTAAATACAAATATTTATACCTAGAAATCTCACAATGGAATCTCTTCTTCGTCGGAACTATCACACCTTCAATCACGAATATAATACGACTCAAATCTCAAGTTACACTACATCTGTGTATAGGCAATCACCATTCGTATTATATTCCCATATTGGTCTTGTTTCGCCATGAAATGCGGTGTGGTGAAACCTGTATGCGGTTATTTCCATTTAGGTTTATATTTATATTGAATATCAGTTTACATTTGAAGGAGTTTCTCAGAAATGATCGTGATATTGATTCGTGAAATGTAGTTTCCGTTGAAATATCTTTCAGTATGTACAATTTTTGTTTGTATTGTTCCGATTCATTGTAGACTCGAGTTCGTAATTATGCCTGCAAGCTACTCTGCTACTCATTGTTTGAAGATATGACCACAACTTATATGTGTCTATTTAATTTATATATATATATATATATATATATATATATATATATATATATATATATATATATTATTATATATATATATATATATATATATATATATATATATTATATAATATATATATATATATATATATATATATATATATATATGTATATATAATATATATATTATATATATATATATATAAGCCCTATATATATATAATTATATTATATATATCATATATATATATATATATATATATATATATATAAGATATATATATACATATATATATAATAATATATATATGAACGAAGGTTTTCAGGGCCGCTGATGGATGGTAACGATGACTTTGCGGTGATTTGCCCTCTTGGAATGAGATGTAGTGAGGTCCCCAAAGGTCCCAAATGGGACAAATGGGACCAGATAGCATATAGTCCGATAATAAGTTAGATTTCATAGAAGATACGCCAAGTGTCAAGACAATTCTCATAGACACAGGCATCCTCAGTTCATTAAGAATTAGAATAAATGAATCAATTAATATATAGAAAAAATGAGAACCATTTGAATGCTTAAGACAGATATATGATAAGTCACCGTTGGAGTACTATCCCAAGGCCAGCTGCAGCATAAACCGAACAATAATATCATATCATTATTAGTAGGAAGCCAGAAGTTATTATCAACAACATTCAGATAAAAAAATCAGTACAACATAGGTCATGAGAAGTTGGTGGAGGTGCCGGGTTCAAATTCCAGAGTCTCATGAAACACACTATGTCGTCAATTCGATTTGTATCACAATTTTTCTCTTATCCATCCATCTATTCCGAGTTACCCATTTTTTTTTTTTTTTTCAATAATGTAAATGGTTCTATAAATTCTTGAAGAAGACAGCAGCGATTAAGAGTGTCGAAACTTGACGAGTGTAAACATAAACGTATTTCATAGCTTACACGTGGCACTCGAGTAATTACACTGAGGCACGGTATTACCAACGTGGGAGTAACTCTAACTGGCAGTTAAAAGTTGTTGTGTATTCACAAAGTTGTATAAAGTCGTTATAATTATATTTATATATATGTTCCTATCAAGTCCTCCAACTATTGCAAGTCCCCAATTTACTGTACTGCTCTCTCTATCGCTATTCGTGTATCACCAAAAAAGCAATATTATAATGAGGAATAACAATAACGTCACTAGATCTCAGTCAACAATGCATTGTCGAATTCGATATAAATAAAATAGATAATACGAAATATTCGTTCGGAAACGTCCGTGTCATTGCAGCAACTGAACTTTCTACCGTCGTCATATTGTCAATTCGTCATTCTGTCAATTCCTTTAATATCGATAGATGATAGTCTGGGGGCCCCGTAAACTGTCGGATAAAATAAAGAGTACGAAAATAACACAAAAAATCAAACTATCTGGAAGACAAAATGTCCAATTTTCGAACTTTTCGCAAGATGAACTGTTCGAAAGAACCAAATCACAATGTTTCATTACCCGAGTTATTTTGGAATCTTCGATTTCACTGAAGCGGAGGTAACTCTTTTCTGGAGAAATGGCTCATTCTCAACTATATTCTCATTAGATTTTCAATAACGTGAATTCATTAATGAAACACTCGACCCAAAATTATCCATAGACCTGATTTTACTGACAATAGAACGTATATACATACAATATGTCCACCGTATATTGTATCACCATGTCATAATAATGTCATTCCAAACAATAACCAAATAATAGTTGACACTTTGACATTCCCCAAAAACATAAATAAATACTATACTTATAAATATGTTGTTATTTTAATTTTGACCACCTAAATACCACCCCAATAGCAACGATTGACAAGTTGTCACATTTTCCTTTAATATAAACACCCCGCCCCCCCTACCCCCTCACAATACCCCACCCATAGTTTGTCACTTCCATTACAAAAGTCTACCGGAGAGCCGACTTTTGACAGTCAGTCAGTCGCATCGATTATGCCATCATGAAAAGAGTGACATGAGGGAGATTTGATGTCCTAGCAGGCTGTGTCTATATACGTTAATAATTGAGCCACTGTCACATATTGCGTTGGCGGGGGAGGGGGGGGGGAGGATAGGAGGGGGGAAAGGGGAGCTCGCAATTCACGTAACACGATGTATCGTAATTATAAGCGACCTGGGATTTATGGGGTCACAGTTCCACTGTGTTTGGATTATCACTGCAGGGAAAACGATGTACATGTATATGCAACGGATATGGCAGTGAATCATGAGGTTTGGTTAATCTTAAAGTCGCCCCGCTGGCTAAGTTAACTATCGCTAGCGGCAGTAACTGAAGTCACCGTTGGGCATGGGTTCGAGTCCCGCATAAGGCATGGGTTTTTGTAAACGTCCTTTCATCTATCATCATTCCATCGTTTCATTATCATCCGCTCACTAGTACCCCCGTACAACCTAGCTGTTGGTGGGGTCGTTAAGCAACATTAAAAAAAGTGTAATTTTAACTCGATGATGACCATGTCGACCATCAGAAAAATATCTACTTCCAGTCACTTCCAGTATCAACTGAACTAAGCTTTTTGCTATGGTAACTTGGCTAAATTCCTACAATCGGATTTTCGCTGCGGTGAAGGTCATGACTGAGAAGTTCAGTGATTCTCCTCGATTACAAGGACGAATACTGTAACCTGAAAGTAGGCCTATGTCAATTTGATTTTTTATCGAAGAATATATTTTAGAAACAAGAAAGGATCAACTGATTCCATCCACATGTATTTTATTTGAATGCCAAGAATCATATTTTTCAACAGATGAAGTAATTTTCATGCATCATCACAATCAATTCAATCCAATTAAATGCTCAGTATACGGAATATGAAACCGGTACCATATAATTGATTTCTGAAAAAAATATATAATTGCTGAGCGAAGTGAAAAACTTACAAATAGGGTGCAATGATATGGTCATATTTTTATATCTAAACGGTAAAACGTGCTCATTCTATTTGTGACAAAGTAGAAGGAGAAAATATTCATAATGTGATTTAAAAGCCAATATATGTATATATATATATATATATATATATATATATATATATATAAACGTACATATATATATATATATATATATATATATATATATATGTATATATATATATATATATATATATATATATATATATATATATATATGAAATATATATTATATATATATATATATATATATATATATATATATATATATATATATATATATATATATATATATGTATATATATATATATATGAATAAAAGAGAGAGAGAGAGAGAGAGAGAGAGAGAGAGGGAAAGAGAGAGTGAAGACGACAGAGATATTTCTATCTAGAGCATCGTCATGTGTAATGAAAAATGTCGTTATGAACGAATGAGAAGCATATGTTTCGAGCGAAAAGTAAAGCAATAACACAAACCAATAGCAAAATCAAATTACATCTTGTCGCATTGCGTTACGTCATTTATTAATAAAATATCATCTACGTGAGAAAATGTAACAAGAAAAGAGAGGTATAGAGGGAACGAACGACATTATTACTTCCTTTCAGAAACGTGTATATTCAATAAAGAAATAGTATCCATTATCAATATCGTAACATCTTCTTTTTGAAAACATTATTACTTTTTAGAATTGTTGAGTAGGCGTGTGTATCGAGTATGAAAGGTAGGAACTTACAGGGATTCTAGACAAAGAATAACATTTTCAACGTCAAAATAATTGTGATATACATTATTGTATATATAGTGACTTTTTGTTTTGAAATATTGTAGGGAAATTGTTTCGTACTATACAGAGAAGTATCATCTAAAATAAATCGATCCACCTTTTACATTCACATAAAATTATTCAGGCTTCATTATAACTCACCGTAAGTTAACAGAATATAACTCAATTCCGTTTATATAATAGTTTTTATACGCAATTTAGCATGAAAAAAATACCCGGTATTCTCTACTAATTTTCCCGAAATTGCAACAAAGGTTCTAACCATGGTTGCTATGACCCAACCAACATGCTTTTCGTATCACTGCATAAAATTATATATCTCTATTACCGTCGTCGGTTGATTTTCTCTCAAACGGGCATCATAAGAAAATGGGGCGTGGTAGTGAACGTGTGGCGATGTGGGTGTTCATAGCCCACTTCAGCTAGTCATTATATGGCAAAAATTCATACATCAATTCTTATATGGTTATTTTCCAGCACCCAGAAATCGAAATAGCCTTTTGGTACAGGGTTGATTCTGTTTTCTACGAGCGTAGGTACATAATGTATGCTGCAATTAGTCCATTGTGCTATTTATCTAGATGTGATTGTCTTATTTCAGTTCGATCATCCCTTCAAGTCAGTTTGTACCCTTTAGCTGTTACTTTTTTCTAGCACTGGCTAACCCGTCTCAAAGTGTAATGTCTTCATCAAAAATAATTGAATCTTTGCCATGCGATGTGAAGCTATCGATTACTTTCGCCATTTTGCAGCGCGTGCTCGTAGTGGGCATCACTTAGCTTTGCACGTTCAACAGCTGATCTAGAAATCTAGTGACAGTATAAGCCTACGTTATACTTTATCATAATAATTTATGTATATAATGGCTGTCTCTCTTGCTACGGACACTTTCAAACAGATGGCAAGTAAAAGTTGATAGTTAATTTCGGTTATTCATTAGCTTTTGAGAGTCTTATCTCAATCGAAAATCATTCGGAAGAATGTGAGGTTATGTTGCTTTGGCTTATTTTATTACATTTTGAATAAAATGTGTAGGGCCTAGGCCTATATCTATATTTATAATGATTCAATATAAATATAGGTAGATCCATGATACATGAATGAAAAAGTCAAACTCAATAGAAAGCAAGCATGATGACAATGGAAGTGAAATAAAATGACACCGGAAAGCCTGGCGGGAGAGGTAGAATATAACCTCAGGCAACTATATTTGGATTTTTCTACCTAGAAATTATTTTTTTCTCCAGATCTTGGTTTCCTCTACTAAATAAGCCCACCGCACACAACTATTTGACATCTTATATTAGTTGAAACTCTTCTAAACAAGCATATTCTTGGTCACTGGTCTCCAAGTAGCCAATAACTTCAAACTTAATGGTGCTACCATACCCTGTATTTACATGAAGACTTTCTCAAATTAGGGACATGCTGATATTTAACAAATATATCTAATATATGTATCCCCAGATTGAAGATGCTGTGACGATGGTTAATGCAATGAGTGAACCGGAACAAGTTCAAGCCATCCAGTACTGGAATGGAGTGTCGGAACGGCTACAAGAGATTGTCAACCGTACCTCTGGTTGTACACAAGAGATGGTAATCGATGACACACCTGTGTCACACCCTGTTACTGACATTAATGGCATACTAAACTATCAACTGGACCATGAGAAGGTTTGTATATTTCAATTTTCAACCTACAATTTATGTGTTGGTAGGCCTAGACCATTCCTAGACGGACAAGTGCATACATATTTCAGTTGTCAAATACAGTTGAAGTAGTCATAACGCTGATATATTGCAGCAAAATACACATAACAAAGAACCTTCTGATTCAAGGTGCTAGTGTTTATTTTAAACATCTTGTCACATGTCAGTTAAAGGCATACAGTGATCATAGCAGTTAGGTCTATGTCTATAGGCAATAGGCAAAGCTACATAGATAATAGAAATCAAATCAAATATTCATTTCTTTCAGTCTTCTTGGGAACGGGTTGCCTTCCCATGAAGTGTTTAAATAGGCCTAGGCCTAATGTGTTACCATTAAGTATAGTTGTTAGGACAATTATATACTTAATGGTGTTACGGAATCAGAAAACATTTTTAAAATTAATTAATTGTGAGACTAAGAATGCAAGAAAGATTTTTACCCGTACCACATGTGTTTGGTTTAAATAGATCCCAGACTTCATAGATACTTCACAGTTGACTGGAATGGGCATGATCAATAGATTGAGATTCACCGTCTTGGATAACGACGAAACACTGATAAGCCTCGTTCCAACGTCTTCCAAAGAGAACCAAACTCCTGACACTGAAACTCTTGGAAAGCAAGGTACAGTAATCATTTACAGTTTGTTGGATAGTGTTGTACAGAATGAATGAGGCTACATAGTAGTCAGTAGACTGATGTCATTAGGCCACTGTCATTTTAGTGGGATTACATTTTGAATGTGAAAATTTTACCCATCGCTATTCTTAGGCAGGGGAATGTTCAAACCATTAAGTAGGCCCGTATATTTACTTAATGGTTCAAATGATTTTTTCGGAAAAATAGCCCGCCAAATTTTACACAACAGCTCGACGAATCTATTTTGTAATCTATGCCACCAATGTTTATACAAATTTTCAAGTTAGTTGCTTACTTTGAGCGTGCTATAAAGTGTGGAAAATAAATAAAAACAAGCCACGATTTTGGTTAACTATGAAATATAAATCATACCGGTAGCTATTAAAACAAGCCCCGATTTTGGTTTTAAAATATGAAATAGAAGTCTTAGCTAGGTTCTTTCAGTTAATTCACTTTGAACTATAGGCCCTAGCCTAGTTGTTGAAAATACCTTGTCCCATCATGGTAAAAAAATATTACCCGCAAAGCTTAAGCCGTAGTTTTTCTGTCAGCTATCGTGATTCGCAGCATTGTTCCAAACATACACCTCGAAGGTGAAATTGTTATCAGCTTGTAACAGATTGTCAAAAAACTAAATAAACTAGATCAAATTTCATTGCCTTCACGCTGAAATTGATAAAAGTGATTACAATTTATGTCAAGTACAATTTGCAACTACAGAAGGTATTCATATGTAACTTGTAGTCCTACTGTAGGGCCTGCTAAATTAATGCTGCAAAATAATCAAGTCATTTTTTATTGTTCTGAAAGTGAGTATCATCTTGTATACAGTCCTCGAGTAACAAACTACTCACATTCTTTCTCTTTTGTTGTCAATAACCTATTATTAGGCCTACAAATCAGTTTTTGTTCTTCAAAATGTTTAACACTTATGAAAAACGGGACCACAAATTTAGTTTTTTTATTTTGCATCGCCTATAGCCAGGTCATATGTATCTACACGGTAATTCATCCTTAGCCATTAGCAAACAGTTATTATAGGTCTATATTATCATTTTCAATGGTGTTCATGAAAAATAAATGAAATCTTTTGTGTGTTTAAGCTGGAAACGATCTAGTCGAGTCAAACATCTTGTTATCGCATCATCAAGTGTCGTTAGTAAACGATCTCATCACGGAACAAACAGATATGCCGCCACAACCATGCAGTGAAGACAGGTAAGCAATAGGGAAAAAGTCGGACAAAATCGAAAACATCTCTGGCGGTAACGTCGGGGTGCATTCGCCGGAGAATTTCAGGACTTGTGACTATTTTTAAAAAGTCGGACAAAATCGAAACCTATACCCTTTTAGAAATAAAAGAGCCATCTAGTGGCAAGGTTTGAAGTAGAGCGAGATGTTAGTAACCGCGATTGAAAGTCATATGCTGCCATTCACTTAGAATGTGATAAGTAGTTACAATATGTGTCTTATATTCCAAGCTATTTACACAATGTCAGCATGAATAAGATGAGAGATAATGCAAGTTGTACAGTAGAACCTCTTCAGCACATTATTCAGGCGGCAACCAGACTTGAAAAAATGTAATAAAGTGAAAACCTTACTTAGTGAAACCCTTATTCAGCATATGGTTGGGATCAAAAAATATTAAAATAATATTCACTATGCTGCTAAGAGCCAGTTTTTCAAAGTCCCGTTAGAGTGGTCGTCAGAAGTTAACCTCCGGTTGCGCGAATTTTTCGTTTTTCGACCTGCCGTTAGCGATAACGTGCACCTGACCGACGGTTATCTACTCACAAAGATAAACCCTGGATTGGGTCTTCGTTTAAGTGCCCGTTACTGCACTGCCAAGGTCGTCCTGTTCCCTGCCTTCTAGCATACAATTTTGCATACGCATTTAAGAACAACCAATCAGAATCGTCGTTGTTCTGGTCAGGTTCTCGTCAGAACGAACAGATAAACAGGAGTTGAAAAACGATCCTGCCGTTACAGGTCGGGGTTAGACATAACCGTCGGTCAGCTAACGCAGACCTAACGAGAACTATTGAAAAACCGGCTCTTAATGTAAGAGAAACTCACTTAACCTTGTGGTTGAGCAGACTGACTTTTTAAACATTAGGCCCTACTAGAATACCCACAATGCAATTCTGTCAATCTCGGCCGTTAGAAGGCAGTAAGTGACTCGTGTCAACATGTCAATATGTAGGAGCATATAGATGGGATTAAACCATAAAACTCACCAAGGTGAAAAATGTACCGTATTGTCCCGAATATAAGCCGACCCCGAATATAAGCCGACCCCCAAACTTTTAGATCAACAATTGAAAAAAAGGTTTTATCTCCTTTTCCACTTCAATCATCACTCCCCTGAGTTTGAATTTAGTTAATTTCGTATTGCGCGCGTGAGGAAGCTATGCCAACTGCGTGTGAGAAACCGTTGATTGGGGCCTCACGATCGTGTGTACTCGGCTAGTGCCGATGACGCGCGATTGGCATATGGCCCGCCTACTCGTCAAGGACCAAGGTCTGACAAGACGAGGCAGTCACAGCTGCTGAGCGGGCCTTTGTTTATTATTGCGCGTCAAATAAAAATGACAGATAATGGGAAAATGATGCTTCTTCATGATAAAACATTTATTAATCTTGTTTTTAGTGCAATATTTTGCAGTTTCAAGTTGATTCTGTTGTTCAGAGTAGGCATGTGTAGTGCGCCCTATTATATTTGGTGAAAAACGTGTTTTTGACCGATTTTAGGCCGAGATCCGCATATAAGCCGAGGGTGACTTTTGGACTCAAAATTTCGAGAAAAACCCTCGGCTTATATTTGGGACAATACGGTACTTCAAGAGAAACTTACTGAAAAGGTTCTACTGTATTTTTATTACACAAGCTGGAAGTTGTTTGTTATGCTCATTTAACCAGGCCTACTAATTTTCTAGTACCGGCACATGCAGCGTAGTGGTTAGCACGCTCGCTTCATGTGATCCGGTAGGCTAGGGGAATTACGAACCCAGTTCGATCCCCGCCGCCGACCGTCTTTACAGAGGTTTTTCATGGTTTCCCTCTGTAGTCCAGGCTAATGCTGTGACGGTTCCTACAATAAGTCGGCCATGACCGCTTCCTTCCCACTATCCTTCCCATTACCCAAGAACCTTCATCTCATCATCCCATCATCTCATTAATCATCCATCCGACGCCATTAGATCTCAGTTATCATAACAGTGCGTCGTTAAACCCAATATATATATATATATATATATATATATATATATATATATATATATATATATATATATATATATATGTATATATAATTTTCTAGTCCTTTTGCTTGTGAGGCAGAATTTGGTTCTGCAACGTTGTAACGATTCTAAAAACTTGGAATGTTCATCAAACCTCAGAATGTTTTTTAATATAGGTCTGGCCCCATCTATTTTAAATATATGTGATGAGAAAGTATGACATGTATGAAAATCTCATGTTTTTATTATCTCTCATTTGTTGTATACCGTTTCAAGACTTACTTGAAAATGGCACAGAGCTTAACTTTACCCAAACAAATCTCAGTCAGTTGTTTTGGTGCATTTAACTCTGCTCTATAGGCAGTTTGTACCATACATACGCTGTTTTTCAACAATCTAAAATAATGGCTCGTCATTTATATTTCAGGAATCTTTTATAAGTTTCTGTTGTATGTTCTCCAATAGTTTGCCGCTGGGTCTGGATTCGTCGTGTGATGAACTGGCCGATGCCGACAACACGATACACCTGATGATAGCTGCCGATCGGCCAATGGCAGCACAGGATACGTCGTCATTGACCAACCACAAGCTTAGCAAGAGAGAGACAGACACGCTTTATGAGTGCTCGAAGTGTGAGCGCTCGTTTGATACTCGTTCGCAACTAACTAGTGAGTAATTTAGCAGAGTTGACCATACTCTCTTTTAGTCCTGGTTATGATGTTCATATGACATAGTGGTCATAATATCTTGTGGGATTGCTGTTTGGCATCAATTCATTGATTTTTTTTACAAGGCGGCGTATGGCGCGATGGGCGTAGTTAATTTTAATAGACCTACAACTAAATAAAACTAGATCACAGTTGATTATTTGATTAAGAGGCCGCAGCCATATGAGTTTTCACGCTACTAACTCTCACGTCCGTATTTCTTTGAATATCAAATTGATATATCTTTCAGTTTGTTGGTAAGAAAAAAAGAGGCAATTTACCCCAACCAATTATTCTGATGAAAACATAATAACTTGTGCATTCTCTCCATGAAAAAATTGGAAATTCGAGCTGGCAAAAGCCTGAATTGATATTCCAGATTACAAAAAATAAATTGAAAATAAGACCTATCTCAAACATTTGAGCTAAAGGATTAACGGCATTCTTGTTAAAATGAGTTCTGTGGGCTAGTTTATGGGCGGCCCGGCCTATAGCACATCATTTCCCTTCTTTACACTCTCATTCTCTAGTTCTGATTGGCAAATGGGCAGTTCATCTCAAGCGCTTAGTAATTGCGCGATAATTAATAAAATATTATGTAGTATTATTATTATATTCGAACAGATAGACCCTAAATAGGTGGGAACACCCCCTAACCCAACTGAAGTGGTTATCTGGGTTCAAGATATTATATGTTCGAACAAGTAGCCGCGTAGCTATGCTACTTGATACCATCTTTCACAGGCCCTAATGTGATAATCTGCCCATGTCATGTCATAACATGTTGTTTCATGAGTCTTGAAAACAGGCATGCAATCTTTGAACGGAAGACATTGGTGAATCAATAATAACCGTTGCTACCCTTCATTGCTCAGTCAACAAAGGCACAACATTAGAAACTGGAGTTACGTTGGGCATGGGTCCGAGTCCCACATGATATATAAGGCACGAGTTTTCAAACTTCCTACACTTATCATTTTATATTTGCATCATCACTCACTCATTCGTACCTCTATGTAACACAGTCCGCATAGCCCTAGATGTATAATTCGTATAACCTGGTGGGGCCGTTGAAGACTATTATAAAAAAATAACAAGAATGATTGTTAATCGATTACTACTAGTTAATGAACAGCGATCAGCAATTCAAAGCCTGATGATCGATTAATCGATAATAGTGATCCCTATCGTTTTGTTGTATTTGTTTTTGTTTTGTTACAGCCCACATTCAGACTCACACGAAACCTCACACGTGTTCACATTGTAACATGCAATTCTCCACTAAAGGAAATCTTACAGGTAAGAAATGTGAACGCTCATAGATTAAAATTTTGATTTACCTATTTATGGAGGATATAGTTTCAGTTTTTCTGTGTATGAAGGAACAAAATAACAATCATGTAAAATAATTGAATTTATTGGGCTGCCCTCGGTAGCTCGGTCAGCTGAGGTACCAGTTTAGATACTGAAGTCACCGTTGGACAAGGGTTCGAGTCCCGCATAACGCATGGGTTTTTGTAATCATCATTTCATTTCATACTTTCATTATCATGTGCTATACCCCCGTATGACCTAGCTGTTGGTGGAGGTCGTTGAGCAAACAGTACTGCAAACAATTATATCAATATTGTACTATTGTACAGCAGCACTGCTGATCAAGTTCCCCAAATAAAGGAACTAGTTCCAATTCCAGAATAACTAATAGCCGCTAGAATTTGTTCATTTTGTCTGAATCGATTTATAGCTCAGCTAGCTACAAATCTTGAGCGGATGGTTGCAGAAGAGGGAGAGGAGATAGGGTGGTCACAGTGACAAGTTATAAATATAGGAGTACGACGGCAATGGTGAAGAAATTGAAATGGGACACACTGAGTAACAGGAGGAAAGCGGCAAGATTAGGTGCAATATACAAAGCGTATAGAGGGGATAAGGCATGGAAGGACATTAGAGCCAGATTCGAAACACCCGATTTTAAGGCCAGGAATGATCACTGTCATAAGATAAGATGAAGAGATTTGGAAGGCGGTTCAAGGATAGAAACTCATTGGTGGATAGAGGGATTGTGGAGTGGAACGGGTTGCCTCAGAACGTATTTGAAAACTGCCAATCAATTGAAATATTCAGGACACGAGTGTTGGAAATTTTTAGACTTGAGGCTAATATGAAATGAGTGTACGGTAATTAAATTTTAGATAAATGTGACATGTGCCACCAAATTTGTACAAAAAAAAAATCACAGCATAAATAAAAAGTTTCATATATAGTGAAACCTCTATCCATCGTTTTTCAAGGGACCAGGAAAATAAAACCATCCATGCAGGAAAACGATCCATCCAGGAAAATTCAACATTGATCATATGGGAGTGGGATAAGGAAAAATGAATGATAAAAGCAGGAAAACGATGGATCCGGGAACGATGCATAGAGGTTCCACTGTATATTACTTACCCAAGATTGAAATGGCTTTTGAAATTGTGATTTATCTTCATTTTTTGGTGTAGGCCCTACATATTAGTGATAACACCGGGTACCCGGAGACGGTCTTTGAAGTGCTCGGTCCCCAATTTGCATAACCAGTCTTTCTATGTTGTTATAATTATATCGTTGTCATCTGTTCTTTGCTGATGTTTGTCTGAATTATTCCTATTGTTGATATCTAAATTTTAATTCAATTATGTTATCTTAAACCTCTCTCTATCTCGGAGTGTTTTTCATTTGTATCAATTCGTCACATTATATTGACAGTCATACGCTACTGCAAGGTTTGCCATTTTGGTACTTTCACGTTTTTTGGGAGGACCGGTCTTTACAAACGGGTACTCGGTCCTAAATCCCAGGACCGATGTCATCACTAGTACATATAATGTGTTTTCGAAGTTCACGAACGCAGCCACAGCGGTGAACGTCCCTACACGTGCCCCACGTGTTCGATACCGTTCTCCACGCGCGGCAACCTCAAGCGGCACATCCGGTCACATGCGGGCGTCAAACCGTGGGCGTGCACTCAGTGCGAGGCTCGTTTCACCGAGAAGAAGTCGCTCAAGGTGCACATGAGGAAGCATACTGGTGCTAGGCCTTATCAGTGAGTTTATTAATAATAACAATACAGTGAAACCTCTATGCATCGTTCCCGGATCCATCGTTTTCCTGCTTGCATCATTCATTTTATCTCACCCCACTCCCATATACCAGTAATCAATGTTAAATTTTGCTGGTTGGATCGTTTTCCTGCATGGATGTTTTTATTTTCCTGGTCACTTGAAAAACGATGGATAGAAGTTTCATTGTAATACTAATAAGTAATTACTCTTCATTTAGCACTTAGTAGCTATCACATTTCATAGAATTGATGAAGGAATACAAAGAAAAAGAAGAAAAGGAATGGGAAAAATATGAAAAAATATGCTTAAGAACAGGCAGGCATTCAAATCGAATGTGAGCGATTACACCATAGAGAAGTATACAGAGAGATGCATCTATGGGTTATAGAGGCGTACAAGGCCGTGTTTCAAAAAATGGCGACAATCCGCCATATTGGACTTTTATTGTGACTCGCTCATAGCCATTACGTGCTATTTTGCATTGCTCTTACTCGCAGAGTTTACTAATACACAATTATTTCGTACTTTCGTTGCATGAGAATGGAAATCAGAAGAAAATGGCCGCGAGGCCGATATTTGCGGTACGAGCATCGGTCGCCCGCTCAGTACCTAAGATGCATCTCTCTGGTTACTTCTCTATGATTAGTGATTACACAATCTAAATTAAGCAATTACGTATTTCTGGAATGCTAAAGCGAGCAGACAAACGAAACCAGTCGTTTGTGCAGTCATTGCGTAGTTCAGTATGGGTGATTTATCAAAATTCTGTATAGGCGTGAGCTTGGATTTTTCATGAGTAACAAAATGAAACAAAACAGAAATGGATATTTAAAAAGTATGGTCATGACTGAGATTGGACCTACACATCGTAAAAGCCTGCGACCTCGTGATTATTTTATTCACTGAGACTGTTACATCTGTTGGTAGCGCTCTGAAGCGTCACCTAACCTCTTTATGTCTCAAGTCAGATATAGGATATACCGGTATGAGCAATATAGGACCCCCCTCTGACTATAAAGGTGACAAGTCCGTTATTTCTCAACATATTGGCGATAACAACACTGTATTTGGAATGACAGCGTTTATAGACACTATTTTCCCTTGTATTATATCAGTTGGCATGTAAATGGGTGCAGCCAATTGAGGCTTTCATCGGAAGATCAAAGTACAGGGTAAAGCTGCAAATGAAGGTAGCAGATGAGAATGTAGGTTTACATGAAGGTTTAGGGCTCGCTGGTAGAGGGGATTTCTCTGAAAATATAATTTACCGGTAAATGTTTCTCTTGTATTCCTATTGCACGTTATAGAATGGTTTGCAGCACTGTACTGTAACTGCTAGTACTTCACAGAAATTGTTGCGCAACCAAACATAACGTTTCAAAATAATAGATGCACCGAAGTTCTACTTTTTAAATTCTTAAAATAGACACTAGATCTCTGCATGCCTCCAACTTCATTTCATAATTTATATTTATATTTGGTTTTAAAAATGCACTGTACTGGTGTGCCCACTGATGGCCAAGATCTATTGGTTTCAGTGAATGATGTATGAGATGATGGGATGATGAGATGAACGGGACAGAAAGGAATGAAGAAAGAATTATTAAATGAATGATGATAGAAGTGATGACAGGATAGAGAAGGATATGTGTTTCTGGATGGTTGGAAGGAGTCGGTCGTGGCCTGTTGTTAAGGAACCATTTCAAAATTGACGTGATGACAAACCACGAAAAACCCATGTTAGAATGGTGGACCATGACGGGAATCGAACCACGGTCTAGTACAGTCTAGTATTCTATCCACTCGACCACTCGTCTCGGTATGTCTACCGATTGCGCTCGTGTAACCGACCGAACACGTTTCGATTCCTGTTCCAGATGTCAGCTGTGCCCGAAAGTGTTCGGTCCCGGAAAATTTAACATTGATTATATGGGAGTGGGGTAAGAAAGAATGAGTGATACAAGCAGGAAAACGATGGATCCGGGAATGATGCATAAAGGTTTCACTGTACTGGGATGTATCCTTAACAACAGGCCATGACTAACTCCTTCATACTATCCAAAAACACATAGGCCTATTCTTCCCTATCCTGTCATCCCTTCTACCATAATTAATTTCCTTCATTCATTCAATAATTCATTTTCAGCTTTCGTCATTCCTTTCTATCCCTTTCATCTCACCATCCCATCATCTCATATATCATTACATATTTGAGAAGGCCGCACAAGTTAAAGTCGGGACTTGTGAATATGAGTTGGCGGGACTCGACTGTGTACCGTTCGCGGTCATATCATCAACCGATCACGTATCAATTCTTGTTCCAGATGTCAGCTGTGCCCGAAAGCGTTCAGTCAGAGCGGAATACTGAAGGGTCACATGGCGGTGCACTTGGACCAGCGAGCGTTCAAGTGCTCGTTGTGCGGCCGCTCGTTCCGCCAGAAGAGTCAGCTCGGCATTCACGAGCAGCGGCACGTCGGGCTGCGCAAGTACGAGTGCGAGCAATGCACCGCCAGCTTCCTCACCAAAGGTCAGTGAGCGAGACAGATTTCTGACCTATCGAACAGATTTCTTTACGTTATGTCTTTAAAGATATATACTGTAGGTCCTAAGATCTGTAAAACGTTATATAAAACAAAGATATATAAAACTCATTAGACGAGCTTTAGCGAGGATTCAATTTGACATACTGAAATTTTTTTTTTTTCTTTTCCCATGTTTTTTTGTCGGTTCTCCACAGGTCAAACGGCTGCAGCTATCAACTTCAAACTTTTTTCCAATATGGTTCCTCAGCTAACTTAGATCTGTATAGTTTTGTGGCATTATCGGGCGGTAACTTTTTTTTTATGAATTTTAGAAATTTCAAAAATAGGCCTACCCATTAGAATAACATGGCGGAAAAAAAAAAGAAAATATTTTTATTTTACAAAAAAATGAAATTTTGCGTGAAGTTGAATTACATTTTGGTAGGCCTACACATGTCTAAATATTTTCAGCTTGATCGGGTCAGCCATTTTGAAGAAAAAACATAAAATGTGCTAAATTGGTACCACTTGAAGCAGTTTTCACCCATTTTTACCCATACTATTTTTACTATTTTTACTATTTTTACCCGCTCGTCTAAAAACGCATATATGGCGTTTTCCTAGTTTTAGTTTAGGCCTAATTACATTGATTTATAAATTGTTGATTCATTTTCTCACGCGTGAATTTGAAACTTGAAAACATGCAGTTCAACGTGAAAGCCTAGTCTGAGCCCCCAACTGACAACTGACAATCCCAACTGATTAACTGATTACGCTTATTAAATGTCTGATTCTGAACCAAATCAAGAAATAAAAACAAAATTGCCCGCACTTTATTACTACGTAACTAGTAACTACAGTAAACTGGCTTCAGTTTGAAAATCAGTGGAACCAAAAATATCTAGTTTTCAATTCTTAAAGTTTGAATTACGGTATCAAAATATGTAACAATGAGCTTATTGCGCAAAACTCTGTGGAAAACAGAACCATCATTTGAATTACAAAAAAAAATATTCAATTGTCATAGTTTGGACTAACAAGGTTTAAGGCCTACTGTAGGCCTACTCATATAAAATTGAAGTTGGTAAATTGTTTCCAGATTCAAGTGAGAGTTTGCGTTTCTGGGACCATTTGAATTGAATTCGTTGATTATTTCCGTTAGACCTACATATACCATCATTGTTATTATTTATTAGGCCTACTGATGCGTTAATTTCAGTCAATTTACTATGTGTAACATGTGATGTAAATTACTGTAATCTAATGTATATCACATGAAGAAAGATATTGCAGAATTGCTTGAGAGTCCATTGGATTCGATTTGGTGGAATATCAGGATTTTTTCATAACTTTTGAACTGTAGCCTACAGTAGGCCTATAAGACATCAAAATTCTGAAAAAAAGGAAACACAGCATAGGTAATTGTCGGGCGTATACGGTTTAAAAATGTTCAATTATAACCCTTATACGCCTGACAATTGGGCTGAAAATTTGAGATGAATAGTTAATTAGTTATTACTTACACCATCTTGAAGGTATTGAAAAAATCTGTGTTTCCTTCTATTCCAAATTCCTATATCTCATAGTCATACCGTTCAAAAGTTATCATAAAAAAACTGATATTCCGCTAAATCGACTCCCATGTAGTAAACATTAAAAAATTGTTTCAGTTGTTAATGTATTATTATTGTTTCTAGGTGATATGAAACGGCACCAGCGAACGCACTCGGGCGAACGGCCATACAGCTGCGACTTGTGCGGCAAGACGTTCACGCGGAAACAGTCGCTGGTCGAGCACACGAACAGACACAACAATCAGAAGCCGTACCAGTGCAAGTACTGCCTCCTACGTAAGTCCACACGAACAATCTGTCTCCATGACGGGTAGATCACCCCTCCCCCTCCCCCGTTTAGTCCACTAATAATAGTGATGCCTACGGATACCCGGGTACCCGGTTCTGGATCTGGTATTGGCATACCCGGGTAACAATTTTCATACCCGGGTATTCATGTTTTTTTAAATGAGTGTAGGCCTACAAGCGGTTGACACGCGACGCGAGAAGAGACTGTTTTCTCGGCTTTCTGTCGTCATAGAGTGCCTCTGGCTGGCAGGTCGCTTCTGCGCATCACTTTCCTTACCCCTCACCCGTCTCACCCAACATCAGCCATCACACCCGCGCATGTCACGTCACGTATTTTCTCGTAGGACGTCACGTAGGAGTTACCATACAACAATAAAACTGTCTCTTGATTTTATCTGGTAAAAATATGATACATGATCTGAAAAATAACAACACTTTTCAAGTTCAACAATAGAATCGTCTCTTCTCTGATTCCCTATCTCTCGATCCCATCAGCTAAAAACACCTGCTGCCCGCACGTGTTCTAAAGCCATTGCTGCTCTGATTGGCTTGCCTGTGAGCCAATGAGCGAGAATGAAGTCGACTGTCTCTCGCTAGAGGGCGGAGCAAAGCAGATGCAATGGCGGGAATTTGAACGGAAGGCGGGAATTTGATTACACACGCAAAATGGATGCTTTTCTCGAAGTTTTGAATACCCGGGTATTACCGAGTATTTTTGGCGGGTACCCGGTTCCAAAATTTGATACCCGAAGGCATCACTAACTAATACACTAGGCCTATGATTACTATCTGCTGTTGAGCCACTTACTGGTATAAACGTAATGTGAACGGAACGCATCCAGTACTAACTGTTGTCACGTCCTACCAAGTTGTTCTATAAACGCAGTTGTTTCTAACCACAGCCTTCTTTATTGGATAAGACAGTCTCTTCTTATACTGCTCTTTCACTACGATTATTTTGACGGGTTCGCGCATTTTTGTTCGCGCAAGCAAAAATCATGTCATGGTCTGGTATGTGCTGAACTATGGTAATCTAATTTTCCAACTTCGAAAAACTGTCAATCTGTCAGAATTTTTCAATTTCCTACGACGCTATTGAGGTTATGTCATATCTACATTTTAGCTAGGGGCTAGGGCTATGGGACCTTTAGACCACTTGTCTCTACTTAAGACTTAGGGCCTACTCAGGCTTGTACTTGAACGATATTCATGTTAGCTCAAGCAATAAACATGAATCAAGAAATTGTCCTGGCGATATTCCATCATATTATGGGATTAATCGTTCATATTAGTATTGTCATAAACAAAGGTAGTAAACTCGCAATCACGGCCAAATAGAATGAGCACTTAGTTCAAATTCTTTCACGGAAATTCCCAAAGTTTTTAGTAGCTTCGCAGATATGACACTTCAAACATACGGTACTGATATACTTGAAAGTCTTTGGAAAGTGACGTCATGGTCTGTAAACAACAGCACCATCGGCAATTTTGTGAACTGCAATAAATGGACATCGGATAACACGGGAAACATACCCCGAGTGAAAGGGCAGTATCAGAAAAGAATTATCTGAATAAAGAAGGCTGTGTTTCTAACAGAGATCAAAATCCAAAGATTTGCAAAGAAAAGAACAGTATCATTTGCATTGTCACATTGTTGGTTCAAAGCAAGGCCATCTGTGAAACATCTGTGCGAGATATCAACATAAAATCTTTGACCCAATCTAACGTAACCATTTGTAATGTAACTGTAACCCATCCTGATGCAACTGTGACAGTACAACACTATTACCTCACCTAACCTAGCCATCTAGGCCTATAAACACAATATAAAAAGTAACAGTCAATTGAATATGTGAAAGTGTTGAGCTCGGGTAAAAAATTCAACGTTGGTAATACGAGAGTAAACTGGGGGAAAATAACGATCGAAGAAGGAAACGATGGATCGGGCTGCAGTGTACCGAGGATTCATTGTTTAGCCTATTAGGCCCTAGTTTTTCACTCTAGGTGTAGAATTTGGAAATTTCATAAAATATTCATCAATACTTCTGAGAAATCTGAAATCTTGCTACGTTCAGCTCAAAACAAATTTTTTACAGCACATTTTCTCACAAATCGAGCACATTTGATTAACTTCAGGAAAAATGCTTGTTTCAAGTTTGGGTGGGCCAAGTTGAAATGTACAGTGAAACCTCTATCCATCGTTTTTCAAGGGACCATTGAAAGAAAACCATCCTTGCAGGAAAACGATCCATCCAGGAAAATTTAACATTGATTATTTGAGAGTGGGGTTAGGAAAAATGAATGATACAAGCAGGAAAACGACGGATCCGGGAACGATGCATAGAGGTTTCACTGTACTGCAAAGTCACGTGACATTAAACCTAGATCTAAGTGAAATGTATGTTTTTTCAAATCATGCTGTATCCATGTTTCAGGTTTCGTTGAGCTGTCCGCATGTTGCAAACACCAAAAAACTCACTCGTTGAAACTAGACTTCGATAAAACGTCGCACACCGATCCCAACACCATCACGACCATATTCATTCAACAGATGTCGACTGATTCCGTAGAAGATGCAGTGATAACAGCCAATCAGGAACTAGATTCAAATAGTCGGACAATGTGCGACGTACAAATTAACGGAAACGACGATATGGACAATTTTACTGCGATGGATCTCTTGGCTAACGCGTCGACTTATCAGCAACAACAGTGATAATTATAGTATAGTGTGTGTTTGTGCTTCCAGTTACGTACATGTTATTTATTTTGTTATTTATTTTATACTCGATAGGTTGTACGTAGGCCTACTAGCTTGAACTACTAGCTTGAATTCTTGAACTGAATGATTGTAAAAACTTGGTCGAGTCCGATTTTTAACTGATCAACTGAATGATTGTAAAAACTTGGTCGAGTCCGATTTTTAAGAAACTTTCTGCAGTTTGAACATTCAATTGTTTTGAAAGAAGTTCTGTAGACCAACTTGTATTTTCAATTGTTAATTTTATCGTGAAACTTCATTGACCTTCAACATAGCATATCTGTACAATTATAATGCATATATTACCGTAAATTGTCCCGAATATAAGCCGAGGGTTTTTCTCGAAATTGCGAGTCCAAAAGTCACCCTCGGCTTATATGCGGATCTCGGCCTAAAATCGGTCAAAAACACGTTTTTTATTATTATTAATTATTTTTATTCAATATATTATTTATTATTATTTATTATTAATATGATTGGGCGCACTACAACAAAGGCACGTTGAGCTGTTAGCTGCATTGTCTTGTCAGACCTTGACAAGTAGGCGGGCCATTTGACGATCGCACGTCATCGGCACTAGCCGAGTACACACGATCGTGAGGCCCCTCTCAACGGTTTCTCACACGCAGTTGGCATAGCTTCCTCACGCGCGCAATACGAAATTGACCAAATTCCAACTCGGAAGAGTGATGATTTACGTGGAAAGGAGATGAACCCTTTTTTCAATTGTTGATCTAAAAGTTTGGGAGTCGGCTTATATTCGGGGTCGGCTTACCGGTATATTCGGGACAATACGGTGAGTGATATTTGAGTTTGTTCTGTTATTAGAGGATCATCTTCTTTTGCTGGTAGGGCCTACAAGTTTAACAGAAATCGGATTCAACTTGAAACGTGTGATGAACCTGATATTATCACTACTGTAATGATTTGAGGGTCTTTTTGTAAATACTAACTGAGCTTTCTAGTATCTTTCAAAGCTACCCTAATCAGTTCATCATACTTTTGAAATCATATCAGTACATTAAATAACTCTTTACCTACTAACAAGGGGACCCAGACCTGACTACTACACTGCCTATATTGATTCAGTCATGTTCATGCACTGTTTCCTCAGAAATGGTTTGTTCAAAGTACATATTGATTGTTTCTACATGTTGTTTAGAATTCGGTGATGACTCAAGACAGAACTATTGTGAAATGAAAAATCATTTAATACTGTAGCTGGAAAGATTTTTGTCAAAAAAAATTACAGATTTTCAGGATTTATGTGATTTTATTGGTTTTATTAGATGAGCGTAGCGAAGATTTTCACTCAAGTCTTACGGAGCTTTGTCTGTGATTTTTTTTTTTTTGTAAACACTGCACAGGTCGCAGGGTTTGACCGATCGACATGAAACTTTTTTTCTATATGCAAACCTATCCAACTTAGAACTGTATAGTTTTGAGGTCTAATCGGTTGGACCATTTTTGAGAAACATCATTTAGAAGTTTCTAAAAACCCCATAAGATTTGGCTGGGCGGAAAAAAATTGAAAAAAAAATCTCTTCAATATGATTCAAATTTTCCACAAATGTGAACACAAGAATAATATACATGAATAAAAATTTGGTTTGATATTCGGACCAGCCGTTTTGGAGAAAATAATATAATAAATGTAATTTATTCATCGAAAAGATAGAAATATCAGTTGAAAAATGTTGCATTGTCGAAGTCACGGCTTTCTAGATTCATTGACATCGGATCAAGTTCATTTCAAATGATCAAGGTTTGTAGAGTTTTCGATTATACTTTATATAGACATCTCGCTCATCGTACAACGCACATCCTGCGTTTGCCTAGTATATTTTCAAAACTGATGTGTTGTCCAATCATTCATTCCCTTGCCTTGAGTTTGTATAATACATGTATGAATCCTCTGTGAAGTTTTGAACAAATTTGGTCAAAGCAATTCTGCAATAAAGGTACATTTATACTAGAAATTATTATTCTGAGATAACGGGCATTGAAAAGTGGTAATAACTAGACGTAGCAGGCCTATGCTCATGGGAGTAACACTGTGCATGTAACTGCAATAATTGAAATAATTCTGACCACAAAATATTATGAATGTGCTCCAACAAATTATATCCACATATTTGTCAAGTTGAAAAAAAATTGTAAAACAAACATGAAAAATGTGAGGTCTCAAAGTGATCCTTTCAAATTTGTATTCACTGTCAAGTGTTAACACATATGCAAATATACAAATCCTCAATGGACATTAGCTCAGAGATAATTCATTTCTCCCCTTGATAAATTAATCACCCTGTAATAACTCTCATTATTGAATTAATTCATTTAATTCTTGAGTGAAATATGACAAAAAAGCAGCTCTGTGTGGGATTCGATAGCGAACCTCTTCGGACCACTATCCGAAATCGTCTACGCTAGCCACTCGGCTACCTGGACATATGAATTTTGCGAAGTTGTCGAGATACTTGAAGAAGATATTTTAAATAAAACTCGACCTGTCGATTGCTCTGCTACCCTGCTACGAATACTGGACTGTAACTAATTTGCTCGAAAACTTTTGTTCGTGGAAAATTGACTCAAGTACCAGGGAAGCAGAATACCCCAACAGGTATTCCACCTGACACAAATAATTTCAAATAATCTTCCAAACCTCAGCTCTCCTACCAGAGGAGCAGAATATACCAACAGGTTAGGTAAAAATTCAAATATCTTTTCAAGTATCTCAATAACTTTACGAATGTTCCATGTCTATGTAGCTCAGTTGCTAGCGTTGGTGGATCGGATCCCGATGCGAAAGGTTCTGGGAACGAATACCATTGGGTACTGCTTTTTTTCTGTCATATTTTGTTTAATATACTTATATGCAACTATACAAATCCTCAATGGACATTAGCTCAGAGATAATTCCTTTCTCCCCTTGATAAATTAATCACCCTGTAATAACTCTCATTATTGAATTAATTCATTTAATTCTTGAGTGAAATATGACAAAAAAGCAGCTCTGTGTGGGATTCGATAGCGAACCTCTTCGGACCACTATCCGAAATCGTCTACGCTAGCCACTCGGCTACCTGGACATATGAATTTTGCGAAGTTGTCGAGATACTTGAAGAAGATATTTTAAATAAAACTCGACCTGTCGATTGCTCTGCTACCCTGGTACGAATACTGGACTGTAACTAATTTGCTCGAAAACTTTTGTTCGTGGAAAATTGACTCAAGTACCAGGGAAGCAGAATACCCCAACAGGTATTCCACCTGACACAAATAATTTCAAATAATCTTCCAAACCTCAGCTCTCCTACCAGAGGAGCAGAATATACCAACAGGTTAGGTAAAAATTCAAATATCTTTTCAAGTATCTCAATAACTTTACGAATGTTCCATGTCTAGGTAGCTCAGTTGCTAGCGTTGGTGGTTTCGGATCCCGATGCGAAAGCTTCTGGGAACGAATACCATTGGGTACTGCTTTTTTTCTGTCATATTTTGTTTAATATACTTATATGCAACTATACAAATCCTCACTGGACATTAGCTCAGAGATAATTCCTTTCTCCCCTTGATAAATTAATCACCCTGTAATAACTCTCATTATTGAATTAATTCATTTAATTCTTGAGTGAAATATGACAAAAAAGCAGCTCTGTGTGGGATTCGATAGCGAACCTCTTCGGACCACTATCCGAAATCGTCTACGCTAGCCACTCGGCTACCTGGACATATGAATTTTGCGAAGTTGTCGAGATACTTGAAGAAGATATTTTAAATAAAACTCGACCTGTCCATTGCTCTGCTACCCTGGTACGAATACTGGACTGTAACTAATTTGCTCGAAAACTTTTGTTCGTGGAAAATTGACTCAAGTACCAGGGAAGCAGAATACCCCAACAGGTATTCCACCTGACACAAATAATTTCAAATAATCTTCCAAACCTCAGCTCTCCTACCAGAGGAGCAGAATATACCAACAGGTTAGGTAAAAATTCAAATATCTTTTCAAGTATCTCAATAACTTTACGAATGTTCCATGTCTAGGTAGCTCAGTTGCTAGCGTTGGTGGTTTCGGATCCCGATGCGAAAGGTTCTGGGAACGAATACCATTGGGTACTGCTTTTTTTCTGTCATATTTTGTTTAATATACTTATATGCAATTATACAAATCCTCAATGGACATTAGCTCAGAGATAATTCCTTTCTCCCCTTGATAAATTAATCACCCTGTAATAACTCTCATTATTGAATTAATTCATTTAATTCTTGAGTGAAATATGACAAAAAAGCAGCTCTGTGTGGGATTCGATAGCGAACCTCTTCGGACCACTATCCGAAATCGTCTACGCTAGCCACTCGGCTACCTGGACATATGAATTTTGCGAAGTTGTCGAGATACTTGAAGAAGATATTTAAATAAAACTCGACCTGTCGATTGCTCTGCTACCCTGGTACGAATACTGGACTGTAACTAATTTGCTCGAAAACTTTTGTTCGTGGAAAATTGACTCAAGTACCAGGGAAGCAGAATACCCCAACAGGTATTCCACCTGACACAAATAATTTCAAATAATCTTCCAAACCTCAGCTCTCCTACCAGAGGAGCAGAATATACCAACAGGTTAGGTAAAAATTCAAATATCTTTTCAAGTATCTCAATAACTTCACGAATGTTCCATGTCTAGGTAGCTCAGTTGCTAGCGTTGGTGGATTCGGATCCCGATGCGAAAGGTTCTGGGAACGAATACCATTGGGTACTGCTTTTTTTCTGTCATATTTTGTTTAATATACTTATATGCAACTATACAAATCCTCAATGGACATTAGCTCAGAGATAATTCCTTTCTCCCCTTGATAAATTAATCACCCTGTAATAACTCTCATTATTTAATTAATTCATTTAATTCTTGAGTGAAATATGACAAAAAAGCAGCTCTGTGTGGGATTCGATAGCGAACCTCTTCGGACCACTATCCGAAATCGTCTACGCTAGCCACTCGGCTACCTGGACATATGAATTTTGCGAAGTTGTCGAGATACTTGAAGAAGATATTTCAAATAAAACTCGACCTGTCGATTGCTCTGCTACCCTGCTACGAATACTGGACTGTAACTAATTTGCTCGAAAACTTTTGTTCGTGGAAAATTGACTCAAGTACCAGGGAAGCAGAATACCCCAACAGGTATTCCACCTGACACAAATAATTTCAAATAATCTTCCAAACCTCAGCTCTCCTACCAGAGGAGCAGAATATACCAACAGGTTAGGTAAAAATTCAAATATCTTTTCAAGTATCTCAATAACTTCACGAATGTTCCATGTCTAGGTAGCTCAGTTGCTAGCGTTGGTGGATTCGGATCCCGATGCGAAAGGTTCTGGGAACGAATACCATTGGGTACTGCTTTTTTTCTGTCATATTTTGTTTAATATACTTATATGCAACTATACAAATCCTCAATGGACATTAGCTCAGAGATAATTCCTTTCTCCCCTTGATAAATTAATCACCCTGTGATAACTCTCATTATTGAATTAATTCATTCAATTCTTGAGTGAAATATGACGAAAAAGCAGCTCCGTGTGGGATTCGATAGCGAACCTGTTCGGACCACTATCCGAAATCGTCTACGCTAGCCACTCGGCTACCTGGACATATGAATTTTGCGAAGTTGTCGAGATACTTGAAGAAGATATTTCAAATAAAACTCGACCTGTCGATTGCTCTGCTACCCTGCTACGAATACTGGACTGTAACTAATTTGCTCGAAAACTTTTGTTCGTGGAAAATTGAACTCAAGTACCAGGGAAGCAGAATACCCCAACAGGTATTCCACCTGACACAAATAATTTCAAATAATCTTCCAAACCTCAGCTCTCCTACCAGAGGAGCAGAATATACCAACAGGTTAGGTAATAATTCAAATATCTTTTCAAGTATCTCAATAACTTCACGAATGTTCAATGTCTAGGTAGCTCAGTTGCTAGCGTTGGTGGTTTCGGATCCCGATGCGAAAGGTTCTGGGAACGAATACCATTGGGTACTGCTTTTTTTTTTATATGTTTAATACACGTTGTGATGGTACTAGTTATATGCATCAATAATGTATATAAAACACACTCGATTCGTAGGAAAAAAGAAACAGAAAACTCTCAGCATATAAACAAGACACATATGAAGACTATATGAACAAACTTTTGAATACAGAAACGGAATTCAAACATAAAATACTATATGAACGACTATAGGGCCTATGAACAAACTTTTAAATACAGAAACAGAATTCAAACATAAAAGTCAACAAAGCTTAAACAAACACTTGGGGAGAGGTCGCAATTATTTAACAATTTTAGGAATCATATCATTCTACTCACCTCTCGGTGGCAACCCAAGAAGTGATTAACAAGAAATTCATATATATATATATTCATATATTATCCGATAAATTGTCCGATGAATAATTTATAACTGTGTATCGGAATTCTACCACAGATCAGGAGCTCATGATAAACTGATGAACATCAGTATGAACGCAAACACAAAGAAGAAGTACGCTTACCTATACGTTCATCATAATCATTTGAGAATTCACCGTCCATCGTGAATAAATACAACACTTCTGATAGAAAATCAATAAATTATCCACTATTAATGAGCTGAAAAATGTACCTTGTTATTGAGGGGCGCCTGAAGAGCGTATACCGGAATAAAGTCGACTCGGTTGTGTAAAATGGGTTTGGGTATCCAACCTTACCTGAACCCTAACCACATTTCACAACCATTCATTCAAAAGTGCCCCAAACCTCATGTCACTCGATCAACTTTACACCGGTATATGCTATTCAGCGCCCCCGTAACTGTCTTCGATGACATCTGCTAGAAGATTATCTGCTGTCAGTTGATACTCGATGATAACTGGCTGGAATATCTTGATTTCGGTTCGTGTAGACTTGGACCTGGTTCAGCAACAGCTCGAAACTCCATCTTCTCATTACCTTACCTGTTTATTATTCAGCTTATTTAGTTTCCCTGAGTGAAACTTTGCAGGTGGAAAAGGAAATACATGACTGCCAGGGACAGTTTGTGTGAAAAAAGTATTGGAATGGATTTAAACTTCATTAGAAAAGATTTTCAAGAAGGATTTTTCATTTTTTCTCAATGGGGGATATAAATCAATTACATCTCATACTTTGAAATAAAATTATAAGTAACGTCTATTTTATGAGTTATAATTTTCTTTTTTGCTCCAACATAATTTTTTAAATCGATGTACCAGAGATCTTCCTATTTAAGTTTGGCCAAAATGTAGTAAAGTTCTTATGTTGTGGAATGATTAAATGCAAAAATGAAAATACATCGGTATGTAATCTTCATCACATATAGATACCATCATCTTGAACCTGAACAAAAATTCACATATCTGGATATACAATTTCAATTAGACCTACATAGAATGTGGGCAAACGTTAACTCACAATAAAAATAGACACGTTTCTTATGATTTTATTTCAACCCAGATTGTTATAAACAATATTTTATTAACAATATTAATTAATACATTAATTATGTAAATAAAATGGCTGTAGGACGAATCTGTTGAATATCTTGAAGCCATTGTTGGGTTTCCCTTATAAGTCATATTTTAATACAAAAATCAGACTTGGGATTTCTTAATGTGTTTTTCATTTTTATATTTAACTATATATAGCCCTATTGAAACATGTATTAAATATCATTCTTTCTATGAAAAAAAAGTTCATACATAAAATATTATGTACATATACATTCTTTTACAAAAACCGAATCTGACATGTTATATGTTTACGCCCTAAAACTATTGATACTATGGTTTTTATTTAATAAAATAATTGAGTTAATCCTCAAATATTTTTTGGATGGTGTGACAGTAGGATTAGTAATATTTATAATTAGTATGTTTTACAATTATTATTTTAACATGTTATGGATTGATTACATTTATGAGGGTTTTTCATACCAAGAAATGAGTTTGGAGGTTTTCAAATATCAAATAATTTCATAATGAACCATCATTGAAATTTTGTACCTCTGATCAAAATAATAAATCAACTACATCATCTGGACAACGTATTCAAGTTAACAACTTATGTGTGAAAAACCTCCAAACTTATAAAATGAATTAATCATAAAAATACATAATCTTGAACAGTATTGAGAGGGAGTGACATGATTAATAATATATTGAGCCTTATTATATTATTGGAATAGGTTTACCACTACTGTATGTCTTTTTTTCTTTACTAAATTCGTCTCAATTCTTCTGTAAAATATGATATCGCATCTGGACATTTCACAGAAGAAGATACTCGTGAACGTTATTTTCTCGTCAAGCTCGTTTAAAGTCTTTTAGAGCCATTTGATTGGCATATACGGGAACTGTCATTGATGTCCAGACACAGAAACGTTTAATTTCCTAGATTTCCTACTCCACTCATTCACTTTACCACACGAATAACGAACGCTTTTTTTGTTTTCTCACATCGTTTACATCGTTATCTGTCACTTCTATATCTTCGTTGATTGGCCAGTCTTGTTGGGATAATATTACCATTACGAGAACAAAGTTTGTTTTAGTTCAATCTTTCAACATTTCTGAAAATATTCTCAACACATTTTTTAGTATTTTCCGTTACGGTATCTAAATATTCAAAACATCCGTACACCCAGTGAATGACGGAACATCCAACCAATTGTATAAACATTTAATTAACTTCAATATATGTACATTACTTCAAAATGTATGTGACATATTTTGCACCATATTTGCAAGTAGAATCCACAATAAAAAATTTGCATTTCATTAAAAGTAATGCAGAATTCGAACTCGCTGCTCATAAATTTCAGATAATTCATCGTTAGAACTATTTATTGAATTTATTAAATTGCCCTTACATTTCATTTCTTCAGTCTAGAATGATTCATTCTATTTTTCTTCTCATGTAAATACCCTCCCCATTTTAATTTTCTATCGTCATATAAACATTATGGCAATACTCAATAATAATAATAATATTATACATTTTATATAATTAATTTGTATCAATCTTATAAAATATGTAACCAACACCGTGTGAAAGAGAAAGATATAGGTCGAGAGAGAGAGAGAAAGAGAGAGGGTAGCACGTACCAAATACCCATGCAAAACCAATCAATCTAAATCTTTGTAACAATATTCAATGAACCAATCAGAATCAAGGAACCAGCACCACGTGATCAGTCAGGAGTGTTTATTGTTTAAGAAATGACGGGTGCTGAGCGGTCATTTGTTTTCGTTTTGCGAAGTTTAATTGTTGCAAAAGCATTCCCCCTGAAAATGGAAGCAAATTTAATGTTAATTATTGATAATTGGGATAATTCATAGTAGAATATGTACCATTTGTTTCTAATTATTGTTTAAAATGTGTATTAAAACAAACACAATCATGCAGTTGATTATAAATTCTGATACACCCATGCACTTTAAATCTAGCTTAACAGTATGGATTAGTATTGAGGTATGATAATGCTAATTAAATATCGAATTATAAAAATAATTATCACAAAAAAAACTTAATCATACAAAAAATCTGACAATTGATCAATTCAAAATGGATAACTGAGAAAAGAAGACATAAATATATACAGATTAAAAGTACAGGATGTTAATACTACTATGCTGTTTTTCTGCAATTTGTTTCAACATTGTTATTATGAATTATGAAACTAATTATAACAGGTTGATTAACATAGGTTATTTTGCCCTAACTATTCATTAATATTCATATATTGATAATATTTATAAGAACTATCTACGGATTATATTAATATTATGCTGTTGTTATGAAATCGTTGTAATTCGTACAAATTTGATGACGTATCGCCCTGAATTCACTCATTTTTGTAACTTAATAATTATGGTCGCATTATACTAATTAAAACCTTGACACAATAATATAGTATTCTGCCAATTTCAAATAATGTTTTGCACCGTTCAACAGCTGCGATTAATTAAAACATTTGCACGCAATAG
This sequence comes from Brachyptera putata, assembly GCA_907164805.1. Taxonomy (NCBI): domain Eukaryota; kingdom Metazoa; phylum Arthropoda; class Insecta; order Plecoptera; family Taeniopterygidae; genus Brachyptera; species Brachyptera putata. Next base: position 8,773,785 of record OU015469.1, read on the forward strand.
ATACTAGATTACAATATATTTGTATAATTAATTTTAGCCACCATACTAGAAATATTCGAAATGCCCTTATTAGAGACAATAAAGTTTGAAATATTCCAAAGCGAGAAATATTACATTCTATCGTATTTTATCATCCCCAAGTCAATACTATTCGAACAGATAGTAGTTGCCTTCAAACTTGTATCAGGAGCTCTGTGACGTTTGAAGGCAATTACTAACTGTTCGACTAGTATTAACTTGGGGACTCTAAAAAAATTTCTCATTTTTTGTTTGCTGTTTACTTTACAAGTGCTACAAGTACTAGTCTACTTTGCGTACTCAAGTTCTTCAGCTTTATGTGAAAACCTGATGTTTTTAAGAAACATTCCACTATTTAGCAGATGGCTGTAATTCAGGTTTGAAATGATATTTCATTATCACATTCCGCGTATACACTGATGTATCTCCATTCCATCTTCTCACACATTCATAATTTCATTCCATTTTGTACGACATCTTTGCTTCCTCATTAATTCATATCTCAAAGAGAGAGTCTATTCACTTATAACTTCTTTGAGGTTCTACTGTATCGTTTTCATTTCTTGAGCACATTTACATCGTCACTTCTTTCATTTTTTCATTTCTTCACTGAAGCATCTTCTCCCCACAGATCATACCATGGACCACACATATTTCCAGTCGTCGTCGATCTCTGATCAAATCTGGATCCTCTCTCCGGTTTGCTCAACCTTTTCTCCAACGTCTTCCCGTAAAATAACAACCCCTGATCATCTTTGTTATCAATCAACATCGCTTTCGACTTTTTCGAGCCCAACGTCATCGAATATTTCGAGAAAAGCTTCGTTCTTGGTAGAAGAGTACCGTTTTCCGACGATTTTTTATTACGTAATGTGGCCGATTTCAAATGGTCATCAACAACGATGCATGAGTCGGTATCACCCTGGCCACCACTGAAGTCACTTTCATAATCCAAAGAGCTCGAACTGTTACGATTCTTCGGGATCATCAGACCGTCGTCATCGATTTCATTCGGGGTTCTTTTCAATTTCGCTTTTTTGATTTTCATCTCGGGTGAATTCAATTCTTCGTAACCCAAATCATCTTTAGAATCTCCTAGGTAGTCATTACTTCCCATCGGTGAGTTCTTGTCGTAGCTTTCTTCATCACATTTCAGTGGTACCAATTTCGTTTTCATAATTGGTGTGCCTTTAGAGTTGGTCTTTTTCGAAGTGTTATTCTTCTCATCTTTTTTATTTGTAGTTTCGTTTTCCACCGCAGCGTTGACGTCAATAAGGGAGCGATGTTGCCAGAGGCTCATACCTTCAACCAACCCGACATCTACATCTGTTTTCTTGAATCTCCACAATGATTTGCTTCTTTTGATCATTGTGCCACCATTCAATGAGTCAGCTGTGTTTTTCATCTGATATTCCGTTTGTCCAATCAGATTGTCATGCGATCTGTTCAATGTAGCAACATTCGACGACTGGCGCATTACCTGTCTTGGTTTCGGTACTTTTGGTGGTCCATTTTGTGCGTTATTCGGACAGTTTTCTTGATTGTTGACATCATCCCAAAGATCCATAGCGGATTTATACAACAGCCATCCACGGACTGAAGAGAGAAGGCGATTCTTAGTGACGTCATCGGACGTGTGTTTTTTGTTGTTTTTGTTGCGATGGCGTTGACCGTGGCTCTTGCTATAAACGTATGGGGAAAGAAAATGATACGATGGTTTAAAATAAAAACGTTGACAAAAGTTTTCATGCAAAATCCATCACCATATTTCCCAACTACGACGAGAATACGAATTGATTTGAATGGTTTTTGACCGACTGAGTCTTCAAGTTCGTGATTTTGAAGTTTACAATCACTATTAAATAAAATAATAACGAATCATTTCATTTAAATGGGCCTGAAATCAATACGAATGCAACAATTCAAACATTCATGAAACCGATTTTAATCTATGCATGCCTTAGAACTGGTTACTCTTGAATTATTAAATACACAATGAAAAGTGAAAGGAAAAGTACAAATTATTATTCAACATAAACAAAAATTGAGCTTATAAGCCTACTCGAAATCATAATCAACACTCGAAATAAAAAAATAATAAACAAAATAAGTTCACTCACCTGGCACTGTCATCATCTGAATAATCCACTTCCGGTGCCGGGGGCGGGTCGTTACTGAAACCGCTATCATTACTACTGTGTAGACTGACGTTACCGATGCCGCCCCCGATGACTCCAGGCGCTCTCTTACTCGCGTTTCCAAGGAGGGTGGGCAGCGGTGGCATGGGCGGTGGCTGGATGAGCCGGCGCTGGGTGGCGGCGACAATGCCGCTGGGTACCTTGTAGGTTGGGATGACGGGGGCGGGAAGAAGGGGCGGGGGGCCAACACTTACGGCAATACCCCTACCATGGCGGAACTGTGGGAAACACGTGCAAGACAATTTGATTAGTTATATCATTATTATTTACTGTAATTATGGAGGAGTATTATCTTTCTATGTATCTCTTGATTAGCTCTAGCTGGAACGGTCCAAGTCCTCTGTATAGAAATGAGTAATTTCACAAGTTTTTCTATCCGAATTGCAATTATAAACATTCTTGGCAGGAGAACAAAATGTAAATGAAACAATTCATGGATTTCAATTTTTTCAAAGTGATTTATTATGCATGCATTTTTGAATGCAAGATTTTTGAAGTAAGAAAATACGATTATTTTGTGATGCCGAATTAATTTGTTGAAACATATCACTTCATCTGTTATATAGTGCAGGTTGTTGAGAACTGAATGCAAGAATACAAGAAGATTAACTTCGTTCTGTCTGCGATTGAATAGTAAAGATATTTATCATGTTGAATTGTATTCAACAAAATCATGGCTCCTCCACCAATATCATTATCGACTATATATTTAGTCATTTTCTAGTAGGCGTATGATAGCTGCTGACAGACTACTTCTACTGATGGATACTACTTCAAATAAATACTTCAAATAAACGGAAGAACATTATATACACTAAAATAGAACAAAAATATTGTGAATCTATATGAATCTATTTATCTATTTCGAATATATGCAAGCAAGATTTTCGATTTACTTCGATCATTGGTAAGTTACATAATGAATGCGATGATAGATGATATCCATGGTCAATAATTTGCTTAAATGTCTCGAAAGCTTACGATGAGGTTTCATTCTATGTAAATGAATAAACGTTGTCTGATCTGAAACATTCTCAAGCGTTGGAGTATATTCTGAAAATATCTATAATACGATAGCGGCTTAAGCAAAGGTGGGAATAGATTTATAAACTCCCTAATTTTTGTGTCCACTTTAGGGTAAATATAATCAAAATTATGATTTGGTAGAAGCAAATGAAACTGCAATATCCACAAATATCATATGAATACCATTAAATTTCACCCCTCCCCCTCCTATTCACCTTACTGGTGGTGGTGCCATAACGCAAACAATCATCATTTGAAATATGCAAAAATCTGACACGTGCCCCCACCTGTGACATGATACACAACCAACTTTTGAAATTGTTGATCAAATTTGCTCATTCACAATATCCGCGTCATTACTTTTCCAATCAAAATTCTGATATTTCATCTTACAAAATTGACACAAAATACTGATATTTCTATAAATCTATTCATATATGCGCTCATTTTGATTACAGCGGAATAGTACTGGAATGGTAAAACGGTGGTAATGGTATCAAATGCCTACCTGTTTAACATTGGAGCGATGCGTAAGCGTGTCACCAAACATAGTCACATGACCGGCGTTTTGGCGGGGTTCTATCAGTGCAATAGTTTTACCCGAGCGTCCGCCAGGCGACATGAGCGATCCAGACGTCGACGCCGGCATCGAGTAACTCGTGGTCATGCCGTTGGTCGGCGTGGCAGGCGTCGTTGCGGTGGTCGCCGATGAGCCGTTCGAGTCGTAGCGTTGGTGGGTTGGAGAACTAGAAGTGGAAAATGAGGTGGTCAGTTTGAGAACTATTTTAAATTTTGGAGTGGCTCACGGTCTAGATTTTGTATCGACACTATTTCGGCTGATAACAATAGTGATGTTGGTTCAACCTAAATCCGTGCGGAACGCTAGGTTGAAAGAGGCCAGTGGGCCACGCTCTACGCATGCGTGCACCAAATGTACGTCATTGTTGGCGGCAATACGTTAGCTGGAGCTGTCAACCGGACAACGTGACTGGGTTCTTTTCACCTAATGTTCCGCACTGATTTTGGTGGAACTAGCTGCTATGTTGGTATCAGCCTTCCATACTTCCAAAGCACTGAGGTAGCTCGATACAAGATCTATTGTAGACCGTAGAGTGGCTCTAGCGATTGACTCCTAAAAGTGCGTTACTCGCAATCTCAAGTTATACAGCTGAATTTTATTATGTTATTGAGAAAAAATTCACAAATTTCTCAAACTTCAATATCGCTGAGAGGAATTTAAGTATCACGAAACTGAATGAAAATAATTTCAAATAAATCGTACTGAAAGAAGTACTTCCAAATGAATTATTTTACGTACATTTATTTTCGAGTTCTTTGTTTTCATTCAATAATAATAATGATGATGATGATTAATTTCTTTTTTTTTATCTCAACAAGATATAAGACAGTCAATAATTCAGATAAACTCTTACTAATAACAAATTACAAAATACAATTCACAAAGACAATTTGAAAATCACTAAGAACATAGTTACCTGATATTATTATCGTCCATCAACATCTCTGTGTAAGCCAATGGAAACCATCCTGTCGTTTGCGTCCTCAGATTCTCGCCAAACTGCCATCCCTTATTCCTCTCGCCCATCAGAGCTATGACGTCACCCTCGTGGAAACTCAGTTGGTTGTCGCCACTGGATAAGTAGGCGTATAAAGCCCTCGCCAAGTGACTGTCCCACACTCCGCGCTCCACTGCGATAGACTTGGGCCGTGTCAAGGTGGCGCAATCTTGTTCTGAAACGTTATCAGAAGTTGTTTAGTGATTTCAATTTTTCGATTATTGATATCCGTAAATCAGGGCCCCAATTCTGTAAGTCTGAAACGATTTGAAAGCCACCTTCGTTGTGTTCAGACAATTCTCTTTGCTTTAACATATATGGTATATTTTATATCTAAATTTTTCTGCTCAATTCCATTTTGTTCACAGTAATAGCTTGAGGACCCTTCAGTCCAACTGATACTTCCAATAAATTGCATACCAATTGGAAATACTTATTAGAACTTGACCACTATAGTCAGAGTCATAGTCATAGTAAAGAACTCTTAATTGAAGCGGATGAATATTGCACAAGATGAATGAGAAAAACTAGTAGTAGAATCTTTGATATCGGAAAGCATAAAATGCACGACTTGAGAAGAATTTACATCAATGATTGAATCACAGTTCTTGATTAATTAACTGTTTTTGATCAGAATTCAAGATTTGGATATCACAGATGCTGGTTTTGAATGACCTTAATTTTCATATTTCGATTGGTTATAATTAAATTGTGATAATTTTATTCAGGTTAACGAGTATTTTTGAGTATGAGGTACCATATGTTACGTTGAATACCATTCACCAATAACTACCATTTACAAATAAATTCACTAAATATTAAGTTTTAGATATTATTTGCATTTCATTGCGTAATTCATATTCCATTGAATTGATAAACTGCCACAACTAACTGCTAGATCTGAATTTACCAAGTCTTTCGAAAGAATGTCAACAGTCGGTGTGGGAAATTTATGAATATAAATAATCAATACAGTAGATATCAGTTACATATGATTGATTCATCAACCTTATTCGAGAAATGTGATTTTTGGTGGAGGTGCCAGGTTAAACAACGTCGTATTCATCAATTTCATCTTATTGTAACAATTAAAATTCTAACTGTCATTGCACGTATTTATTGATGCAGTGAAAAAAGAATTCCATGTTATCATTTCTCTATTCTCTACTTTCATCCCATACTGTCATTAAAACTATTTTCATCGCAAACATTTAATCTATATAACCATAATGAATGTATTTGAAGATGAATGATTGTGTGTACCTTGCGCCAAGGAATGTGTCGAAGCGGTGAGATTGAACTCAGATTTAGCTCTTGACAACGGTTTCATTGGACTTGACACGTCGTTGATGGACCTCATGTCGAGACACGACGCGTCCATCGACTTGGTCTTACGCAGCTGTGACGCGATCGAGAGACGGTCGTCGTCCATGTTGGGACTGCGGGGAGACGAGTAGACGTCTTCGTCGGGCCAGAAACTTACTTGCTGTTGACGAGGGAGAATGACATACGAATTGAGAAGAGTTGCATTGATGTTTCTTCGAGATATTAATATAGTTGATACATTTTATGTACCATTACAAATGAAATTAGAAAAATATATAAAGATTTCAATCAAAATTTTTATGGAATGATTTTGTTTTTTACAATATATAAAAATCTCTAATCGGATCTCTGCCCATGTACATTGGGTTGCCTTGTTAGACACAAAATAACAATTATATTCAAAATTAAAATTGATAAAAGCATACAAAAAAATAAAATTTCGAAGATGAAGCTAAATTAAGACTAAAATAATGAAGCTAATTTACTTTTCGGACCTCTGACAATGAGAAAATTAATCAATTATGTAAAAATTCAAAATCAAATTTGTGGATAATTTTCAGCGGACATATGTTGACATTATTCTTATTTTATAACTTTTCAAGAATCAATAACAGATAAAAAAAGTTACATAAAAAATTACCAACTGAATTGATATGTTTGTATGTTTTCAAACAGTCATTTCAGTATCTTTACCCACTCTACATCTGGAGAATTATTTTCTGAATTAGTCCGTTACAAATTTTTTACTCAATAACAATATTATTGAACCAATTACAGAATTGTTTCAAAATTTTGATATTCTCTACTGATATATATATATATATATATATATATATATATATATATATATATATATAATATATATATATATATATATATATATATATATATATATATATATATATATATATATATATATATATATATATATATATATGTGTGTTTATATATAAATTGCTTGAATACATACACTGCAAATTCAAAATCTGACTAACTATAATCTTTTCATTGCTCGACAATTAGTTTTATTCTCAAGCCCAACTCACCCTCAGTTTATTTGTGAATATAGAGTCGACATTATCCGGTAAATACTCTCTTGTTTGCGCCACATCTTGCCACTCCTCGAGATGTCTCGCCAGCACCACGCTGCCTTGTGTATGATAAGCGAGATAATGTTTGGCCAATGAGCACTGACGCTCCAACACGAAACCATAGCGCCGTCGTTCCTGGGTCATTGCCTTTGAGATGAAGAAAACACCATTAACTGATGCAAATATATATACTATGTATATACTATATATATATATATATATATATATATACTATATAAATATATATATATAGTCTTAGGAGAACGCCACATATGCGTTGTTAGACGAGCGGATAGTAATAGTGTGGGTAAAAGTGGGTAAAAACTGCTTCGAGTGGTACCAATTTAGCACATTTTATGTTTTTCATTCAAAATGGCTGACCCGATCGAGCTGAAAATTTCCAGAAATGTGTGTAAACATGTAATTCAACTTCATGCAAAATTTTTTTCTTTTTGAAAAATAAAAATATTTCCTTTTTTATCCAATGTGTTATTCTGATGGGTATTTTTGAAATTTCTGAAATTCCAGAAAAAAAAAATACCACCCGATAATGCCACAAAACTATACAGAACTGAGTTGGATGAGGAACCATATTGAAAAAAAGTTTGAAGTTGATAGTCGTTGGACCTGTGGAGAACCGACAAAAAAACATAAAGAGAAAACAAAAAAATACATAAAAACGAACACCAATTTTTTTCAGTAAGTCAAATTGAATCCTCGCCAAAGCTCGTCTAATTGAAAATCAACTAAATACTGGGACACAAACACAGTATATATAAGTTTCAGGTTGAGCGAAATATTCAAATGTGAGGAATATAGATCTATATTAATTTGCTCAACAACTGAATTCCGAAACCGTATGTGTATTGATTCGGTTTTATTTTCAGTTCATCACATTTCAATATGCGAGTGTGTTGGTTCCTCATTACTATCACAAACGGTAATTCATCGTGAGCTTCATTATGAATCAGTATATATGCCGATATCAATTGTGACAAACTCAAAAATTTCTGTAACATTTTTTTTTTCGGATGTGATTGAGATCAATTATTCGTGTTATTACCACAGATACCTCTTACTATCGTATGTGTTGATATCGTTCAATCAATCAATTTAGGAATATATAAGATATTCCAGAAAAACCGAGTTGCTAATAGATTATTATGATAGCCAACATTCTATATCACGACTAAATCTATACTTTTCAGAATTGAGGTTTGAAAGAAAATTACTATTCCAATTCATTGGAAAATTATTGTTGGTAAAAGATTTTGACAAGGTTATTATGATTCTCTTTCAAACTTGATAGGTCATCACGTTATTTTACAAGGTACAATTGATATTTCATATATATTTAATCAGAATTAAAAATGATATTTATTCAATGTACACTCAACGATACGAAATCGAGCTTATCCACTTAGCATTGCTTTTCTGTGGAGAGGAAAACAAAACAGAAATAAATTAAGACATGGTATTGTTTTATAAGAGGTCGATGATTTTGTAAGTATCTCTCTCTCTCTCTCTCTCTCTCTCTCTCTCTCTCTCTCTCTCTCTCTCTCTCTCTCTCTCTCTCTCTCTCTCTCTCTCTCTCTCTCTCTCTCTCTCTCTCTCTCTCTCTCTCTCTCTCTCTCTCTCTCTCTCTCTCTCTCTCTCTCTCTCTCTCTCTCTCTCTCTCTCTCTCTCTCTCTCTCTCCATCTCCGTGGACGCGGTTTTGGAAGATACATTCGTCTCACTTATTACGACAAGATATTCACCCTCAAACTAACTGGTTTATAGATCAGCAGAGAATTACATCTTTCCTTCTGTATCGTTTATATTTTCTTGTGTATTTTCAAGAGCTTTGAATAATTTTCCATTGGAAAATATAAGTTCACCCGTGAATTACATTCCGAATTCTGTGAAACGTTACTTATACATTCATCACAACACACACAAAGAGACTCCACTAATATACATAATTCATTACTTCATTATTATGTTTTGAAAAATGGTTCAAAGAAATCTTTTAAGGTGTTTGAACATACTCTGCTTAAAACACGAAACAATGAAATTGAAATAAGGTTTGAAAATATATCAGAAGATATAGGTTAACAAAATATAGTTCCAAAATCATTGATTTCTTTTCCAGTAACTTGAAGATATAAAATGAAATTGATATATGCAAACTATTGGAGATTATGGTATATTTTCATTATTTCAACTTTTGAATCCCTAACCTTGGCGAAAGATCGCTATTGAGAATATTGGTTACATATCACGAATTTATCCATTTCTTTACATATTTCAATGAGAAAATATATCAAAAAAAGTAATTGGGACAACCATAAATAAGACATTTTTTCTATCCAAAATGTGTAAACGATTAATGAAAACTACCTATGAAACATTATCCCAAGTATCATAATCAAAATAATCCCTAGCGATAACAATTACAAAATTCATCTCATTCTAAAATAACTTCTAAAAATACTCATCCATGTCTGTAAACGTAATTATGTAATACGTAAACGAGTTTCCACACGTACCCCTGCATTGGGACTATTGCTCAATTCCCATCTGCATCTCTCGCTAACGGGGGCACCGTCTAGCATACAGACGACGCATGCCGTGACGTCACAAAAGGACGCTGATTACATTGAACGTGCGACGTAAAGCGTCGTATCTATATATATTGAAGTGGGGAGAAAACGCGCTGAGATGCTGAGAAAATTAAGTTAACGCAAATCACATGATAGATTGTGTATAAGGAAATATTTATATGTTCGAGTAATTTCATTCAATGTGTCTAAATCAATCAGTGTCAACTTTGAGAATTCGTTCTATTTCTTGTCGTTGTAAAATGTTCATCTTGGGTGTTCATGTAGATGGTAAATGTGATTTCAGGAATTGAATGGAGAGATTTGATTGTTTATTTCTCTTTAATTTGATTTATCGTGATATTTAATTTGATTACTACTCAATCTGGATGATTCGAAGGATGAATAATTTGAAGAAAGGGAATATGAACTATTTCCATTTCAAAGAAGATTATCCTTTTGAAAATTAATAAGTTACTTTTATTGATGTTTTTGAAATGAAACGATTCAATTTTCCAAGGATCAGTTCATTTGACCGTCGTGTTGTGTTGAAGGAAAAACATGATTCAATTATTTCAAAAAAAAAAGATTAAGTCTGAAAAAAGCAGAAGTAATGGAGAGTAACTATAGTGACTAATATGTTTAGAAGTGTTTAACTTGGAAATTGTGTGTCATATTTTTGGCTGATCTTTTGCTCAAATGGACAAACATTTTGAAACTGACCCATATATATATATATATATATATATATATATATATATATATATATATATATATATATATATATTGAATTAATTTAAAAAAAAGAGGAAAAATCTAGTTGACAATATATGAGCATGGTCTCATATTCAGTGAATTCTTAAACAGTATTAGCTAACATCTACCACTATCTAACACTTAAAATTTGTGCTATTTCATCTCCATTTACACCTCTCTTCTGAATTAAATAAATGGCAGTACTTTGCTCCATCCGAAAAAAAGAGGTGAACATTAAGTGGACACTATAAGGGTTGCCAACTGAACAGAGTGAAGACTAGACATCGTGATGCCAACGTTTGAGACATGAAATAGAAGCAAGGGTGCAGCCCTCATTCGATGAGCAAATAGCGAAATTCACATTCGGTAAACATCGTAATCGTAAATAACAGAAGCTAGACAGAGAAATGAGTGTTCAAACTTCTACGGTCAATGGTACTAAAGTAGCCAAAGAAATGGCAGCAAATCTGAAATGGTTTTAGTTGGGTGAAATGAATATTTGAATGGAATACCATCAAGGCGCAAAAATATAACAATTTGATATTCAGAATGGTTCTCGAGTTATAAATATATGATTGTGAAAATATAACAATTTGATATTCAAAATTGTTCTCGAGTTATAAATATATGATTGTGAATGTATAAATGATGATTAATTATATTGTCTATATTGTCTATATCATTGTATAACTAGGGAAACGCCATATGTGCATTGTTAGACGAGCGTATAGTAATAGTTTGGGTAAAAATGGGTGAAAACTGCTTCGAGTGGTACCAATTCAGCACATTTTATATTTTTTCTTCAAAATGGCTCACCCGATCAAGTTGAAAAATTGTATAAATGTGTATCAAAATGTAATTCAACTTCACGCAAAATTTCATTCTTTTGGAAAATACAAATCTTTGGTTTTCTGTAGGCAACCTTCATTACAAGGCAGAGTCTTTATTTTAAATTAATGAATAATTTCTTTGTTATGGTGGTATAGTGTAATCGTTATGGTGATATATTTTAGTATGTACCAATGATGCATGAAGGAGTATGAAAAAGTATTGAATAATTATATTCATTTCTGCATTTGATAATCTAATCGGAGAAACCTTATGAGAAATTCTGAACTCATCTGAAAGATGGAAAGATTCAATGTATCCACGACAGAGGGTCGTCTGCCAAACTAATGACTGTAACCATTTTGCTAATTACATCATTTTTGAAAACTGAAAACTGAACTAACTTGAAAGACGCAGTTGCGTTTGTTATCGTAAACTTCATTTTCAAAAATTATAATATCTCTGTATAATACAAATTTATACGAATTTGTAATGATTGTTGTAATGACACATTCGGAATTGAAAATATGTTTTTTTAATTTGATATTATTATCAATTGATTTGGGATTCCTTTTGGTTGAAATGTGAGACGTTGTGTTGATTATTGTATCAGTTTTCGACTCTCAAAATGTTTCAAATACTTTTCAATTCATTGATAAATTAAAATATTGAAGAATTGCAATATGATCAACTGGAATATGATTTATCCTGACGTATATAACATATGTCTCTAGAAATCAAGAATGAATCTCCTTCCGGTCGAAGTTCTACGTGTATGATGATGATGAAATAATCTATTTATTCACTGATAAATTCATAACAATTATCCTGAAATGAAATCAGTTTGAAATAGATTCGTGGAAAACCGAACTTGAATTCTTCGTTACACTATTTCATTCAATTTCTATCAACTTGTCTGGGCTTATATTTTCGGTAGAACTTAATATGATTATTTAAAACCTGAATATTCAGCTCGAAATCAGTTTTTAGCAACCATCCAATATTGAGAATCCAGATCTTTCCTCTGACATTATGTTCCGTGCTATTCAAAAAGTAGGCATGTAATAGGGTTTTCTAGGAAGCAAATTTTATTCTGTATGACCCACCCATCTTTGAATATAAATTCCCCCCTGAGAATTGAACCAACAAAGATACTTTTTCTGACAAGATAAAAGCCTGAATATATTCCTATTGAGTCAAAAATGATATTTTTGTTCATGAGATCCATAACTTTCATACCTGGATATAAGTTTATAATTCTACATAAGTAATTTCTGTAATTCAATTGTAATTTTGCATAGATTATCAAGCTGGATCCTTGTGGTCAATCACATTTGTGGGAACAGCTGACAATAAAATTTTCATTCTTCTAATGAAACTATTGCATGTTTTTCAAAACAATATAATTATGAATAACAAAACAATCCACGTAATCATGTAGAATTTCATAACAGTAAATAAGATATATTGAACCACAATTTTTCAATATACTGAGTGTAAAAATATTTCAAATTCGTTTATGATCAAAGATGTACTTTGTAACTCCGGACAAATAAGAGGTAGTGATTCCGGAACTTGAAAGTCAGTGTTCACAACCAGTATGTGGTCGACATCCTAACCAAGTGTTTCAAGCTAGTCCAGTAAATCACAGTCATCCTGATAATCCTGACAAACATTACACGTACTTTCATCAGCAGGGAAAACGACATACATCACAGTTAGCAGATGTGTTTTCAGTTGTGTGAAACTATATTTTGTTCATACTCTACTGAACAGACCAAGCTGTATTTAGTTCAACATCATA